>PVJN01017606.1:0-40309 GCA_004026805.1 Lasiurus borealis
CAGAGTGCAAAAGTCTTTAGCAGCTGCTGGAATTCTTTTTCTGAGTTTTTGCTCTCTGTCAGAGAGGGAGTCAGCCCATTTAGCTAATAAAAATTCCTCTCTAATTTTGTATAAGTAATGGTTTCATTTTGTTCTGATTTGTGAATTTGCTATATTAAATTTTAAAGTCCTAGGCATGAATTTGTGACATTTCAAAGAAAAAAAATTTTTATTTATGGCTTTCTTATCTCTTTTGGTGGTTGGAGACTTCCAGGGTCAGGGCTTACAGCTCTGCAGGGCAGAGAGATTTACAGGCCCTGTCCCTGCCTGTGACATCATAGTCCAATGTGAGCCATCCAAGGCTGAACTGGGGCTGGAGTTATTAATGTGCTATTTTATTTGGGCATCTGGAACTGGATTAAAGATCTTTTCTTTCAGGTGGCCATCCAGGCTTTCAGTTCACAGGAAATCTCCCTACACACCCTTATCTCTCCAGGCTGACTAAGAGTCATTTTTCTCCGCAGGTTGGACCTCAAGCTTCGAGAGGGAGCACTACTACAGTGGTCATCTGTAGTTTTCTCTGAAACTCCCACTTTTCTGCTTCTCCCTTCTGTAGAAATTGTCTTCCTCTGACTCACAATAGGAAAGGGAGACAAGCAACTGGACTGGGGAACGGGAGGGAGGATGTTGGCAGTTAATCATGAAGCAGGGAGAGAGAGGTTTTTGTTGATTTTGCTGGCTGCAACCCGCTCTGCAGGCATCCTTGGTTTCTTGCTTATCTGAACTTTGCTACTACAAAACACAGTGGATCTTCTTCTGCCCCGTTTTCTTATTTTTAACCCTTCCCATACACATAAAGGAAATCTCATTGTCCAACCTGGCAGGGTGGGGTTACTGGATATTTCTTGGGCAGTGGTGGAATATCCAGCAAAGGAACTTTAAGCTCAGAAATTCTGGCTGTTTGCTTGTTATGAATCATAAAGGATTAAGGTTTCAAAGAATAGGGAATACTGAGTAGAAAGTCTGAGACATGGTTATGTATTTTTAAAGGACATAGAAAGAAGGTTTAAAGGCTAATTTGGAAGTGAAAATGTAATAAAGGATTTTGTATGTAATAAGAAAGAGAAGGGAAATGTTGTAATGAAATCAAACAATACAGGCCAGTAAGCCAGGAAGAGTAAATAATTTGCATTTTGCCTCCCTAAACAGGGTAGTTATGCCAAAGTACTTATAGAGGGACTGCAGTATCATGTTTTAAAGCTTCCTATCTGAACTCTGAACACTTGAAGCTAATAAGAATGCCCCTGCTTGCGAGCCCTGAAAATGGCTGGCGCTGAAGTGTCAGGCCCATACCCTACCATCACTGGTGGTTGGTCAGAGAACAGGGGGAGGGGAATCAGCCCCATCACTACTGGCCTTTCGCCACTAGTGATCTCTATAATCGGAAAGCTCAGAATCCTAAGTTCTCTGAGAAGCCGGAGGGCTTATCTATTTGTTAGATTCTGTTCTTTTCGCCCATCAGCCTACCTGTCAGCAGCTTTTGCAGGTCCTATTCACCACCGAGGAGAGGGAGAGGATCCTCAATGAGGCCTGGAAGCTAGTCCCAGGCCAGCCCTTCCTTCAGCAGGTGTTCCAGCACTTGCCGAGCTCGCTCCGTCTCCCACTTAAGACTGGCTTTGACGTCACTGACAGTCACGTACCGTTTTCCTCGGCCAGCTGCAGCCAGTGTGATCCATGTGGGGCTCAGCTGCAACAGACTGAATGAGTAACTGCCGCTGACAGGGCTGATGCCGAAGCCGGTACCAGTGCCTTTAGTTTCTTTCTTCTTTTTTTTCAGGTTTGAAAACTTTTTATTTGCATATTAAAAATTGTGCATTCCAATAATTAAAATCATTTGAACAAAAAAAAATGGCACTCTGATTAAACTGCATTTTACAGCCCGCAGGACCCCTTGGACCAGCTTGGTGTTTACTCTAGATTTCACCCTCTCGCTCTGTCACCAACATGCAAGTTCCCCCCCTCCCCGCCAGCCAGCCGGGCAGATGGCAGCGGCGGGTGCGGCCTTCGTTGTCAGTAGTTCGGCTGTGAAAAGGGGCAGCGCAGTCGCTTAAACTGATCCAACCTCTTTGCATCTTACAAAGTTAAACAGCTAAAAGAAGTAAAACAAGAAGGCAATGCTTGTGGGATGTACAGTGCATATGGGCGGCGCGTGCCTCATTACGATTCGCCTGCTTGCTCTTTTGAAGGCAGTGGGTGTTTCTCTTGCGTTTCTGTCTTCTTCAATTTCGACTTATGGAATTTCTCAGTCTCAGCCGTATCCGGTTTGTCAGACATGGTTGCAGAGGAAGCCGAGCAAGGTGCGCAAACGAGGGAAGTCCCATCTGCTCAGTGACCTCCGCCGAGTCTGCCTTTAGTTTCTTTCTTTCTTTTTTTTTTTAAATTAAATCTTTATTATTCAGATTATTACATTTGTTTCTCTTTTTTCCCCTCCATAGCTCCCCTCCATCCAGTTCCCACTCTTCTCTCTGCCCTTACCTCCCTCCCATTGACCTCATCCATAGGTGTATGATTTTGTCCAGTCTCTCCCTGTACACCCCTCACCCCTTCCCCCGAGAATGATCAGTCCACTCCCTTTCTGTGCTCCTGATTCTATTATATTCACCAGTTTATTCTGTTGATCAAATTTTTAATTCACTCAATTTTTAGATTCACTTGTTGATAGATATGTATTTGTTGTTCATAATTTTTTGGCTTTTACCTTTTTCTTCTTCCTCTTCTTAAAGAGTACCTTTCAGCATTTTATAAAACACTGGTTTGGAGTTGATGAACTCCTTTAGCTTTTTCTTATCTTTGAAGCTCTTTATCTGCCCTTCAATTCTGAATGTTAGATTTGCTGGAAAGATTATTCTTGGTTGTAGGTTCTTGCTATTCCTCACATTGAATATTTCTTGCCACTCCCGTCTGGCCTGCATTGTTTCTGTTGAGAAATCAGTTGACAGTCGTATGGGTGCTCCCTTTTTGGTAATGAACTGTTTTTCTCTTGCTGCTTTTAATATTCTCTCTTTGTCTTTTGCTCTTGGCATTTTAATTATGATGTATCTTGGTGTAGTCCTCTTTGGATTCGTTTTCTATGGGGTTCTGTGTGCTTCCTGGACTTGTAAGTCTATTTCTTTTACCAGATGTGGGAAGTTTTCAGTCATTATTTCTTCAAATAGGTTTTCAGTATCTTGCTCTCTCTCTTTTCCTGGGACCCCCACAATTCTGATGTTAGTTCGCTTGACATTGTCTCAAAGGCTCCTTACATTATCTTCACATTTTTGGATTCTTTTTTCTTCTTGCTTTTCCAGTTGAGTGTTTTCTGCTTCTTTATATTTCAAATTTTTGACTTGATTCTTGCCTTTTTCTAGTCTGCTGTTAGGACTCTATAATATTTTTTTATTTCAGTCAGTGTGTGTTTAATTTCTAGTTGGTCCTTTTTCATCTCTAGTTGGACCTTTTCCATCTCTAGTTGGATCTTTTGCATCTCTAGTTGGTCCTTTTTCATTTCCTCTTGGCTCTCGCTAACTTTATCCAACTTTTCTAGGATATTCTTGAAAAACCTTATAAGCATGGTTTTGAACTCTATATCCAGTCATTTGTTTTCCTCCATTTCTTTTGTTTGTGATCTCTTCCCTTGTCTCAGCATTTTCACTATGCCAGGAGAACTTCTGTGTTGGATTCAGCCTTATGATACAAGACTTGCAAAACCGCAAAAGCCTCTCTGTTGAGCTTGGGATGGGTGGAGTCTCAGGGCTTAAGGGACCGCCTTGTCTTCCAGTTGGCCCCGTCCTCCACGGCCCCTGAGTCTCATGTGACTGGGTAATCGCTGGAGCGATCCCTGCATGTGTGCACACACTCTCTTGCAGTGCCTCTAGACGCTGCCCCTCTGGCTCCCCTGCGCTCTGGGACCATATGAGTCTGGGTCCCCAGGGTTTCACCCGAAACCCGGGTTTAGTGGAGTTAGACATGGCACAATTGGGAGGGTCTGTCTCCCGCCCACTCATGAAAGCCAGTGGGACAATCAGCAGTCTGTCCTCTGCACGCAGTGCTGTGTGCTACCAGACTGCTGATCTTTTGTGACTCCCCTAAATTTCTGTGCACCTCTCCCTTTTCACAGTACACACTCTGCCTGTATGAGTTTCAGCTGGACCTGGGGTTTAGTGTCGTAAGTTAAGGGGTTCAATGCTGTTGGGAGTCTCCCGCCAGATAAAGCCAGACAGGTACTCCAGAACCCGCTCTATCCACGTGAGTGTCTCCGTACCTCAGCTTTTTGCAGCTCCTCTGGGTCACTGTGAGCTCCTCTCTTTCCTTCTAGTTGTAGAATTTCCACTCAGCCAACTTTCCTGTGGTTTTGGATGATGTCCGTTCTGTCTTTAGTTGTAGTTTTGAAATTGTTGTTTGAGGCAGCAGTGTAGGTGTTTACCTATGCCACCATCTTGGATTCTCTCTCTCATCGAATTTTCTAACTCTCTATACCCCTCCCTTCCTCTCTGTAAAAAAACAATAAAATATATTAAAAAAAGAAATGATGTGTTAAGAGTGATCTCCAAATTTCAGACATCCCTGTGGATTTCCTCCTTAACATTGATAATGAATGAAATATGCTCTGGCAGTGACATCTGCATGTCAACATCCCTCTCCATTCCCAATGGTGAAGTTTGAAAGTCAGTGACTCACACATTTAGCTTTAAATCTATACATATAGAAGCCTAAGTGACCTTTATGACCCATCGACAGAATATCTGGTCACCATGATGTGCACTGACCACCAGGCGGCAGAACCTCAATGCAGAATCTGCCCCCCGATGGTCAGTATGCTCCCAAAACCAACCTCCCCCAGTCCTCCCCCAGATTGCACAAATTGGCCCTGATCAGCCCTGAACACTGGCCAGACCAAGAGACCCCACCTGTGTAGGAACTTGTGCACAGAGCCTCTGGTATACAGTGGTACCTCGAGATACAAGTTTAATTTGTTCCATAACCTTGAGGCGTGGGAAACTATGAGACACTCGAGTTGCGGTAAACTGGTGGGTCGTGTGCATCCTCGTGATTACTCCTATTTCAAATGTTGCTGGTATTTCAAAGCAAAAATTGCTTGCTCGATGGCTCGTATCTCAAAAATCTCGTATGTTAGGGCCCTCGTATCTCGAGGTGCCACTGTATTATAAAAGCACTCAGAACAATTTCCAGGTGTGCTGACCAATAAAAGTTACAAAGGGTTATGTCAGAAGCTAATCCCCCCCACTTACTCCCAGCCATGGAGGCAGATGTTGGTAGTGAACCTGAAACAACTCTATAGGAACTGGGACCTCAGTGAGGGGCTGGAGATGTGGAGGGGCTTGAACCCAGGAGCTTGACTGACATTGGAATTCGTGTAAGCACTTTCCTTAAACAAAGAGTTGCAATGGTCTGTGTGAGGATGAAGATCTAGAAGGTGAAACCACAACTCTCCCTGGGTAGATAAGCAATTTCATAATCACACCAGCAGCCTTTTTTGCTTCCTTCATCAATCCCCAGGGAGACCAAGACTCAACATGGCTGAGTTCCAGAGCCTTTCAGAGGGATACAACCTGGGATATGAGACTTGGGTGACTAAGATGTGATCATTTAGGACAATAGCATTTCTTAAAGATAAAACTTTTAAGGAAAATTGTGATAACCACATTACTAAAACAAATGTTGTTTCTGACACTTGAATTAAATTTCCTTAAGTAATGTTCTTTCACTACACACCTTTTATTATTTCGGGAAGCATTTGAATGTAACACCTATTGCAAAATTAATTAAACACATCAGAAATAAACATTGCGCCAAAACCGGTTTGGCTCAGTGGATAGAGCGTTGGCCTGCAGACCGAAAGGTCCCAGGTTCGATTCCGTCAAGGGCATGTATCCTGGTTGCGGGCACATCCCCAGTAGGGGACGTGCAGGAGGTAGCTGACCGATGTCTCTCTCTCATTGATGTTTCTAATTCTCTATCCCTCTCTCTCTCTGTAATAAATCAATAAAATAAATAAAAATAAAAAAATAAACATTGCCAACTTAGCTAAAAAAAAAAAAAGATATTGAGCCCTAACCGGTTTGCTCAGTGGATAGAGAATCAACCTGTGGACTCAAAGGTCCCAGGTTTGATTCCCATGTACCTTGGTTGCGGGTACATCTTCAGGAGGGGGTGTGCAGCAGGCAGTTGAATGATGTTCTCTCTCATTGATGTTTCTAACTCTCTTCCCCCTTCCCTTCCTCTTTTGTAAAAAAATCAATAAAATATATTTTTAAAATATTAAACCATCCTTCCTTGATAATATTATCTGTATTAAAATCCAAGAACAGCTGAAACCGATTTGGATTAGTGGATAGAGCGTCGGCCTGCAGACTGAAAGGTCTTAGGTTCGATTCTGGTCAAGGGCACATTCCTTGGTTGCAGGCACATCTCCAATAGGAGATGTGCAGGAGGCAGCTGATCGATGTTTCTCTCTCATCGATGTTTCTAACTCTCTATCTCTCTCCCTTCCTCTCTGTAACCAATCAATAAAATATATTTTAAAAAAATAAATCCAAGAACATGTCCAGACAGGTTATTCTTTCTCCTTTTATGAGGACTCCACTTCTATCAGATTAGGACCCCAATCTTGTTACCTCATATAACCTTAATGACCTCCTCAAAATCCCTATCTCCAAGTACAGATATAATGGGAGTTAAACCTTCAAAATATCAATTTTGAGGGGACACAATTCAGTCTTTAACATTCAGCATCTCAAGTTCATTATCTGTTACTAGAGGCCCAATGCATGAAGATTCATGCAGGAATGGGCCTTCCTTCCCCCAGCTGCTGGAGCCACCTTTAGACTTTCCCATGCTGACTAGAGGCCTCGAGCTGCTGACGTTGTCACCATGGCAATGACACAAGCATCCTACCCCACCCCTGGCTGCTTGGTCCCCCTAAAAGTTATTCAAAATTGCATCACATACACACAGAAATTTCACTAGCTCAGTAAACAAACACACAACAGAAAAGGACAGACATAAAACATCAACACACACTCTCATACAGGCGAGCAGAACACTAAAAGTTTACACCAAGATCAGTATCTCTCTCTGGTTTGGGAACTTGTCTCCCCAGAACTTCAGCATTTCCCCAAGGGACTATTAGAGGGGAATGTATTCCCTAGGCTTAGAATTTCTATTTCCCATCCTCGGCAGGTCTCTTGTGACTATGTACACAACCTCACATGTTGGAGGTTTCTCATACTCCCTGAGATCTGCTTCATCCCTCTCTGGCAACTTCATTCACAGAACGAACCACAGATCCGAACTTTGCATTTGCTTTCTGTCCAAGACCTACCCCAGTCATATATGTCTGACCTCTGAGGACACCCAATCACCAAAGTAGTACTCAGTCCATTGCCCACCTTGGCTCATTCATAATGTTACCTAATTTCTGTGGGTCTTGTTTGGGCCTTTCCTGCATTGCTGGCTGATTCTTGACCCCGAGCTCATAGTCGAACCAGGGGCAGTGGCTGTCCCCCCTAACAAAGGCTGCCGCAACCTGGCAGCAGGGTGCACCTCCTCAGGACAGGGGGTCCATTTTCTAGTGGCAAAAGATGATATCCAGATGCACCCACACATAGTTAGAAATAAGGTGAGTTCCCAGATTCAGGGGTCCGGGAGAACACAAAACATACTCAGGAACCAGGCAACAGGCGAACATCTTTATTTCCATGTAGAAGGGTGCGTACACATGGTCTGGAAGCAGGCGCATACTGAGCCAGTGGTCAGCTTGGGTTTATAATTTGACATGTGATCTGTCCTTTGCTCTTAATTGGAGCTCAGGAGCAGTCTTTCATTATTGGCTAATTCAAAGGGAGGGGTTGGCCTTTACTTTTTCAAGATAACAGCACCCATGAGAGCTGCAAGCCATGTGCCAAGTCATGCAGTCCAAAATGGTGGATGTCTAAACTGTTCTTTGACAGAAAAGATGACTTGTTTATTCTCACAACTGAAACTGATGTTTACCACCCTGTACAAATTCAGCACTGGACACTGGAGAATAAATGTGAGGCTTGCATTTCAATCTCTGCTTAGCTGCTGTCCCTGGAACTTACACTGATGGCTTGGAAGACACTCCAGGGACTGCTAATTCCAATGGACATACCTCTAGCTAGGCTGAAAATGTACAAAATAACTTTGTGTCCAAAATCATAAAAGGTTTTAATGGCAAAGCAGACACGGTCTCTGAGGTTCCTCTGGCAACAATGACCAACATTAGGCTACATTCCAGAGAGAATAGATTCTTTCATCATTGATTTTTTTTTTCTCTCTCCCTTCTTCTCTAAAATCATTAAAAATAAAGTGAGGATAAAACCAGTTTAACATGGGTTAATTCCATCCCAATAAAAACGTTAATGCGATAATGACAAATTCTTAAAATTTCCAATGAAAATCAGGACACGAAAAATCATTCCAATTACAAAGTACAAAGATGCCAATTTCTGGTATTCCAAAAGTTCATATTCATATTAAAAACAATAGGTTTCAGCATGAGAACCCAATCATGGGCTACCTACTTCATGAATATAAAGTGAAATATTTGCCAAATTCTGATGTCAGACATTGCATTATAAATTCCAAACTACTGAGTGGAAGCTACACAGTATAGAAAGGCTGAGGGACAGGAAGCTTTCCATGCTGTAGTTCCACCACAGCCAAAGGAACGGCAGATGAGAACACAAAGTGAAAAACCAGAGAGGAACAGGAAATGGGGAATGAAAGAAATAGAATTTTTTTCTGAGTTCAGCTAGCAGTGAGGCCTGGGAAAGGTGTGCTCACTCCACATGCAGAATTCAAGCCAATTCTGCATCCTGGGTACAACAATGTCACTGGTATTGCAATATTCATCTTAATTATGGAAAACATACTTCCCAGACAGCACTGTCCTGATTGTAGTTCCAGTCACCTAAATGTGACAACTACAAATTGACATACCTTCCAAAATTTTTCAACTGAACACATGGGCACAGAAAAAGAAGTAACTTTGATGTCATCATTTACAAAACTGGAGAACTATTTTAAAAGATTTATTCAACAGGATTTATTCTATTAGGATTACACTCTAATAGAAGGAAATAGTGCACCTTACAATGTAACCAATATTCCATGGGAAAGTATACACAAGTGAAGTCCATATAATATCCAACAGCTCACAGATGGTTAAGGCAAAAACAATCATTCACGTGATTTTACACATACACCAGGAATGACATAAAACAGCTTCAAGTGATATGGGAGTAGGATAACATTAATATTTCCTTTTTAAAAAAATATGTATTTTATTGATTTTTTACAGAGAGGAAGGGAAAAGGAGAGAAAACTAGAAACATCGATGAGAAAGAGACATGGATCAACTGCCTCCTGCACACTTCCACTGGGGACGTGTCCGCAACCAAGGCACACGCCTCTGATCAGAATCTAACCCAGGACCTTTCAGTCCGCAGGCCAATGCTCTATCCACTGAGCCAAACAGGTTTCAGCTAATATATCCTTCTCTTTTTTCTTTCTTTTCTTTTTCTTTTTTTTTTTTTTTTAACAATGGTCAAAAAGCATTCCACCAATTGTTGGTAGAATGCTTTTTTTGTAGTTAAAAATGTTTTATTTTTAGAGATGTCACCTTTGGAATTTAAACAGTATAACATTAGAAAATTTGTTTTATAATATAGGTAGTTTAAAAAATATTTCCTTGTGAAATTACTTTCATTTTAAAAACATTTACATTCTAAAAATGATTTCAGGAAGCATAGGGAAGAATGAAAAGGTAAATTATTTCAGGGTCTCTGATTACTGCTTTTTGTTCACTCCAGTAAGGTATGTAAAGGTTCCTTAAGAGAAATGTTTTGGGAAACCAAGGTGATGAAAATAACATTCAACCTGAAATCACCATCCAGGAAAAAGATGCAGAAAACAGCTTGGAAAAACCAAAATAATATAATCAAATTATACTCATTAGATCCTACCACTTAGTAGGAGAAACAGTATACGCAACATAAAAACAATTCTTACCACTTAGTCAGCATCTGTCATTTGCTAGGCAAATTCTGAAAACCACTCTTAGGTAGACGGTTAAAGTTGTCTTTTGAAACAGAAGAAAATGAAGCTCATTAAAGTTTAATGAGTCATCTAAAACATCATAGAGCTCGTAGACATTAGAACTAGGTTTAGGATCCAAGTTTTCTTCCACACCACACACAGCACTCATCATAAGGAAAATTAAAGAATAAATTGAAATTGCTTTTAGTATTTTATCCAAATTTCATTTGCAAAATCCCAGACATCACCAACTATTCTCATACAGCAATATCTACCTTCCTAGTATGAATAAATAAGTATAAAAAACACCTGTTGTGTTCTTACCATGGTCTCGGAAAAGTGTTATCACAGATAACAATGAGCTATTCTTGTCCTCAATTCCAACGATTTAGAATTTTTTACTGAAAACAAGGAGCCCTCTGGATTGAAATATAAAACACGATATTCTATTTAGTAACAAACACCCGAAACGCCATTTTGGACCCATTCCTGCTTAATAAGAATCCAGCCTGCATGTGTCCATCTTAAACTAAGTAGTCCCTGGAGAGATCAGTGTTGGCCAAATTCAGCATGGTGGTGGAGCCTACACCAACACCGGAAACAAAGCTAGGCCCTTCCACACAGCCTAAGTCCTCGCGATGATTTCGTTTTAAGTCAAGGTCTCTTCATGCAGCACATATTCCCCAATGTCTGCTTGATGAAATACCACAATCGCCATGGGGTCTACTCTCCTGCAGTCTTGTGTAGACTTTGCTGCCACCCCAAAACCCAAAGGGTTGTCTGCCATGGAGTACACCACCACGCCCTGGTACTGAGACGTGTTTTCAGTGATTCGGCCAGTCCAGATTTTAACACGTGATGCCCATACAGGAAGGACTGCTCTGCTCCAGGCTTCACCCACACTTTGTGCTTGGCACAGGGCGCGAGGTAATCCAGAGCGGTGACGTGCAACCGGAATTTGTGGGTCTTAGTGAACTTCCCGAAGCAGGTCCCCAGCGACACCAGCTTGTCACCGGAGACGTTGGCGGCCAACCTCAAGATCTCCTCACTCACGTGGCACACGCGGTCGTTGTGCAGCCTGGAACAGTGGGTGCCGTCGGGCCTATCGATCAGCAGCTGCAGGTTCTCCCCGATGTATTTTGCTATCTTCTCACACATGACACGAGTCTCCTCTTCAGTCAAAGGCCGATTTTCCCCGCTGTTGGGACACCGGATCCTCGTGCCTCAGCCGCCGGAAGACTAATATATCCTTTTCAAAACACTTCAAATGATTTCAATTGACACTCAAAGTAATTGTACATGAGGAAACGTCAATTCTTTTGGTATATTCAAGTATACAATTATTTCCTAACTACATTTAAAGTTTGCGATACACTGTGTACTACTTTAGAGCAATACCTAAAAGGCCTTTTGGCTCCCTATCTAGGGTGAATTCAGTGATACTTCTTTTTAAAATATATTTTATTGATTTTTCACAGGGAGGGATAGAAAGCCAGAAACATCGATGAGAAACATCGATCAGCTGCGTCCTGCATACCCCCTACTGGGGATGTGCCCGCATCCAATGTACATGCCCTGACCGGAATCGAACCCGGGACCCTTCAATCCCCAGGCCAACGCTCTATCCACTGAGCCAAACCGGATTCGGCAAATGATACTTTTTTAAAAATTAAATCTTTATTATTCAGATTATTACATTTCTCTTTTTTCCCCTCCATAGCACCCCTCCACCCAACTCCCACCCTTCCCTCGGCCCTTCCCTACCTCCCATTGACCTCATCCATAGGTGTACGATTTTTTACCAGTCTCTCCCTGTACACCCCTCACCCCTTTCCCCCTGAGAATTATCAGTCCACTCCCTTTCTGTGCTCCTGATTCTATTATATACACCAATTATATACATCAATTTTTAATTCACTTAATTTTTAGATTCACTTATTGACAGATATGTATTTGTTGTTCATAATTTTTTGACTTTTTACTTTTTTCTTCATCCTCTTCTAAAAGAGTATCTTTCAGCATTTCATATAATACTGGTTTGGAGTTGATGAACTCCTTTAGCTTTTTCTTGTCTGTGAAGCTCTTTATCTGAATGATAGCTTTGCTGGATAGATTATTCTTGGTTGTAGGTTCTTGCTATTCATCACATTGAATATTTCTTGCCACTCCCATCTGGCCTGCATCATTTCTGTTGAGAAATCAGCTGACAGTCTTATGGGTGCTCCCTTGTAGGTAGTGAACTGTTTTTCTCTTGCTGCTTTTAATATTCTTTGTCTTTTGCTCTTGGTATTTTAATTATGATGTGTCTTGGTGTGGTCCTCTTTGGATTCCTTTTATATGGGTTTCTGTGTGCTTCCTGGACTTGTAAGTCCATTTCTTTTACCACATGTGGGAAGTTTTCAGTCATCATTTCTTTAAATAGGTTTTCAGTATCTTGTCTCTCTCTTCCTCCGGCACCCCCACAATTCTGATGTTGGTACGCTTGAAGCTGTCCCAGAGGCTCCTTACATTATCTTCACATTTTTGGATTCTTTTCTCTTCTTGCTTTTCCAGTTGAGTGTTTTCTGCTTCTTTATATTTCAAATTTTTGACTTGATTCTTGCCTTTTTCTAGTCTGCTATTAGGACTCTGTATATTTTTTATTTCAGTCAGTGTATGTTTAATTTCTAGTTGGTCCTTTTTCATCTCTAGTTGGACCTTTTCCATCTCTAGTTGGATCTTTTGCATGTCTAATTGGTCCTTCCTTTTTCATCTCCTCTTGGCTCTCGCTAACTTTATCCAATTTTTCAAGGATAGTCTTGAAAAACCTTATAAGCGTGGTTTTGAACTCTATAAAGAGTCATTTGTTTTCCTCCATTTCTTTTGATTGTGATCCCTTCCCTTGTCTCGGCATTTTCACTATGCCGGGAGAACTTCTGTTTTGGATTCAGCCTTATGATACCAGACTTGCAAAACCACAGAAGCCTCTTTGTTGAGCTTGGGATGGGTAGAGTCTCAGGGCTTAAGGGACCACCTTGCCTTCCAGTCGGCGCCGCCCTCCACAGCCTCTGATTCTCACGTGAATGGGTAATTACTGGAGCAGTCCTTGTGCGCAAGCACAGTGCCTCTAGACCGCTGCCTTTCCGGCTCCCCTGCGCTCCAGAACCACATGAGTCTAGGTCCCCAGGGTTACACCTGAAACAGGGGGTTAGGGGAGTCAGGAGTGGCACAGTTGGGAGGGTCGGTCTCCCGCCCACGCACGAAAGCCAGCGGCACAATCAGCAGTCTGTCCTCTGCGCAGTGCCGTGCAAGCCACCAGAAGACCTCTGATCTTTTGCGACTCCCCTAAATCTCCATGTACTTCTCCCTTTTCATAGTCCAAACTCCCCCTGTATGAGATTCAGCTGGATCTGGGGTTTAGTGTCGTAGGATAAGGGGTTCAATGCCTTTGAGAGTCTCCGGTTCCCTCCTGCCAGAGAAAACCAGCTAGGTACTCTGGCACCCACTCTCTCCATACCTCAGCTTTTTGTAGCTCCTCTGGGTCTCCATGAGCCCCTCTTTCCCTCTAGTTGTAGAATTTCCACTCAGCCAGGTTTCCTGTGGTTCTGGATGATGTCCGTTCTATCTTTTAGTTGTAGTTTTGAAACTGTTGTACGAGGCAGCAGTGTAGGTATTTACCTATGCTGCCATCTTGGATTCTCCGGCCAGTGATACTTTTAAAGTTCATAATCAATTACTTATTTGGATAACGTTTTTACATCTTTAAAGTCACATTAACACATAAATTCCCTGTAGTTTTTCAAACTATATTTTAATCAAAAGTCCTTCCTCCTATGTCATGAATGTAGAATTTCTAGCCAATTACATTCCCTGATAAGACTAGGGCTAGAACTTAACTCCGGAGAGAATCCAAGATGGCGGCATAGGTAAATGCCTACACTGCTGCCTCGCACAACAATTTCAAAACTACAACTAAAAGACAGAAAGGACATCATCCAGAACCACAGGAAAGCTGGCTGAGTATAAGTTCTACAACTAGAAGGAAAGAGAGGGGCTCACAGAAACCCAGAGGAGCTGCAAAAAGCTGAGGTACGGAGACGTGCGCGCTGAGAGTGCGGATGCCCGAGTACCTGGCTGGCTTTCTCTGGCGGGAGACTCCCAACGACATTGAACCCCTTATCCTACGACACTAAACCCCAGATCCAGCCGAAACTCATAAGGGGGGAGTTTGGACTGTGAAAAGAGAGAAGTGCAAGGAAATTTAGGGGAGTCGCAAAAGATAGGAGGTTAGTAGGAGGACAGATTGCTGATTGTGCTGCTGGTTTTCGCGACTGGGCGGGAGACAGACCCTCCCAACTGTGCCACTTCTGAGTCCACTGGGCCCTTGTTTCGGGCGAAACCCTGGAGATCTAGACTCGTGTGGTCCTGGTGCACAGGGGAGCTGGAAAGGCAGCGGTCTAGAGGCACTGCAGGCGCGCGCACACAAGGACCACTCCAGTGATTACCCAGTCATGTGAGACTCAAGGGCCGTGGAGGGCGGGGCCGACTGGAAGGCAAGGCGGTCCCTTAAGCCCTGAGGCTCCACCCATCCCAAGCTCAACAGAGGCTTCTGAAGTACAGAAGTTTCCCCGACATAGTGAAAATGCCAAGACAAGGGATCACAAACAAAAGAAATGGAGGAAAACAAACGACTGGACATAGAGTTCAAAACCACGCTTATAAGGTTTTTCAAGAATATGCTAGAAAAGATGGATAAGTTCATCAAGTCCCAAGAAGAGATGCAAAAGGACCAACTAAGATGCTAGACGTGATGCATAAATTTAGCGAGTCCCAAGAGGAGATGAAAAAGGACCAACTAGAGACACTGACTGAAATAAAAAATATTATACAGAGTCCTAACAGCAGACTAGAGAAAGGCAAGAAGAATCAAGTCAAAAATTTGAAATATAAAGAAACAGAAAACACTCAACTGGAAAAGCAAGAAGAGAAAAGAATCCAAAAATATGAAGATAATGTAAGGAGACTCTGGGACAGCTTGAAATGTACAAACATCAGAACTGTGGGGGTGCCAGAGGAAGAGAGAGAGCAAGATACTGAAAACATCAAGAAATAATGACTGAAAACTTTCCACATCTGGTAAAAGAAATAGACTTACAAGTCCAGGAAGCACACAGAACCCCATAGAAAAGGAATCCAAAGAGGACCACATCAAGACACATCATAATTAAAATGACAAGAGCAAAAGACAAAGAGAGAATATTAAAAGCAGCAAGAGAAAAACAGTTCATTACCTACAAGGGAGCACCCATACGACTGTCAGCTGATTTCTCAACAGAAACGATGCAGGCCAGACGGGAGTGGAAAGAAATATTCAACGTGAGGAATAGCAAGAACCTACAACCAAGAATAATCTTTCCAGCAAATCTAACATTCAGAATTGAAGGGCAGATAAAGAGTTTCACAGAGAAGAAAAAGCTAAAGGACTTCATCAACTCCAAAACAGTATTATATGAAATGCTGAAGGGTACTCTTTTAGAAGAGGAAGAAGAAAAAGGTAAAAGCCAAAAAATTAGGAACAAATACATATCTATCAACAAGTGAATCTAAAAATTAAGTGAATTAAAAATTTGATGAACAGAATAAACTGGTGACTATAATAGAATCAGGAGCACAGAAAGGGAGTGGACTGATAATTCTCAAGGGGAAAAGGGTGAGGGGTGTACAGGGAGAGACTGGACAAAAATCATACACCTATGGATGAGATCAATGGGAGGGAGCTAAGGGCAGAGGGAGGGGTGGGAGCTGGGTGGAGGGGTGCTATGGAGGGGGAAAAAGAGAAACAAATGTAATAATCTGAATAATAAAGATTTAATTAAAAAAAAAGACTAGGGCTATATTAATTGTACAAATTAATAAATCCTAATCAATAAAATTAGGATTTCCCACATTCTTCACTTTTAAGGTTTTCCTCTAGAATTCCAATGTGAGAAACAAGCTACAGATTATGATTAAAGACTTTAGGATTATGTTTAAGGTTTGTATTGTTTCTCCCCAGTATGAATTCTAATGTTGGATAAGGTTTACATACTGTGTAAGCTTTGTTACACTCTTCATATCTGCTAGACTTTAATCCAGTAATAATGATCAGATGTTGGATGAGATATAAATGAGGATATATACTTTGACATATGCCTGATAATGTGTAAGACCTTATTTTATCATTCTCAATGCAGCATCAACAATTGAAGCTTAAATCCTTAGATGAAAACTTTGTAATATTGCTGTTTTTTATAATGATTCCTAAAAAGTTTTGTAGGTTAGATCAGAGGTTACAGTGTAAAGCTTGCCAAGACTGGTTTGGCTCAGTGGATAAAGCGTCAGCCTGCGTACTGAAGGGTCCCAGGTTCAATTCTGGTCAGGGACATGTACCTTGCTTGCGGGCACGTCTCCAGTGTGGGGCGTGCAGGAGGCGGCTGATCGATGTTTCTCCCTCATCAATGTTTCTGATTTTCTATCCCTCTCCCTTCCTCTCTGTAAAATATCAATAAAATATATATATTTTTAAAAAAGTGTAAGGCTTCCCTCCACTATAAAACCTCTGATGTTCAGTAAATTTTGAGCTCTGGGTTAAGGTTCCAGCCCAGACTCTACATAGGTAGACTCTCTTTAGTATGAAGTATCTCAGGTAAATTTAAGACATGAATGGATTTTAAAGCTGTTCTGCATTTAAAAAATATATATTTTATTGATTTTTTACAGAGAGGAAAGTTAGAAACATCAATGAGAAACATTAATCAGCTGCCTCCTGCATACCCCCTGCTGGGGTTGTGCCCACAACCAAGGTACATGCCATTGACCAGAATGAAACCTGGGACCCTTGTGTCTGAAGAGTGATGCTCTATCCACTGAGCCAAACCAGTTAGGGCTGTTTTACAGTGTTCACATTCAGAAATCTTGGCAATTATCAATTCTGTGATATTCAGAAAACCTCACAGCTGATGAAGGACTTAAAACAATCATTAAATCTGTAAGACTTCTATCAAGCATGAACTCTGCTATACAGAAAGGCAGGAACATTGATGAAAGGCTGTGTTATATTCTTTATATTTACAAAGCTACTTTCTATGGTGAACTCTGATGAAAAGTAATGGATGAGGACTGGCTAAATTAGGCTTTCCCATTCTCTACATTTATAAGGCTTCTCTCCAAAATGAATTCTCTGATGGTTAGTAAGATATGAGGAGTAGCCAAAAGATTTCCCACATTCTCTACATTTATAAGGCTTCTTTCTAGGGTGAACTCATTGATGAGAAGTGATGAGAACTGGCTAAAAGCTTTGCCACATTCATTACATTTATAAGGCTTCTCTCCAGTATGGACTCTCTGATGCTTAGTAAGTTCTGAGGAGCTGCCAAAGGATTTGCCACATTCTTTACATTTATAAGGCTTCTCTCCAGTGTGAACTCTCTGATGCTTCTTAAGTTCTGAGCAGCTGCCAAATGATTTGCCACATTCTCCTCATTTATAAGGCTTATTTCCAGTGTGAACTCTCTCATGACAAGTAAGGGAATAGGAAGTGCTGAAGGATTTGCCACAGTTTCTGCATTTGTAAGGCTTCTCTGAAATGTGAATAATCTGATGACGCTTAAGGGATGAGTAATGAGCAAAGGCTTTGCCACATTCATTACATTTATAAGGTTTCTCTCCAGTGTGAATTCTCTGATGCTTAGCAAAGTATGAGATATCCCTAAAGTCTTTGCCACATTCATTACATTTATAAGGCTTCTCTCCAGTATGAATTCTCTGATGATAATTAAGGTATAATGCCAAACGGAATCCTTTATCACATTCTGTACATTTGAAAGACTTCTCACCAGTATGAAGTCTCTGATGTTGATTAAGGGATGAGGACTGACTGAAGTCTTTGCCACATTCTCTACATTTATAAGGCTTTTCTCCAGTATGTACTCTCTGATGCGTAGTAAGGTGTGAGAACCGTCTAAAGGATTTGCCACATTCTCTACATTTATAAGGCTTCTCTCCAGTGTGAATACGCTGATGACGATTAAGGGATGAGTAATAGGGAAAGGCTTTGCCACATTCATTACATTTATAAGGCTTCTCTCCTGTATGAATTCTCTGATGACAACTCAGCGATAATGCCAAACTGAATTCTTTGCCACATTCCCTACATTTGAAAGACTTCTCACCAGTATGAATTCTCTGATGTTGATTAAGGGAGGAGGACTCGCTAAAGGTTATGCCACATTCTCTACATTTATAAGGCTTCTCTCCTGTATGTACTTTCTGATGTCTATTAAGAGAGGAGGAATCACCAAAGGCTTTGCCACATTCTCTACATTTATAAGGCTTCTCTCCAGTATGAACTCTCTCATGTCTATTAAGAGAGGAGGAATCGCTAAAGGCTCTGCCACATTCTCTACAATTATAAGGCTTCTCTCCAGAATGAACTCTCTGATGGATAGTAAGGTGTGAAAACCGTCTAAAGACCTTGCCACATTCTCTACAATCATAAGGCTTCTCTTTAGTATGAACTCTCTGATGATTAGTAAGGGATGAAGACTCGCTAAAGGCTTTGCCACATTCTCTACATTTATAAGGCTTCTCTCCTGTGTGAACTCTCTGATGCTTAGTAAGGGCTGATGATGCAGTGAAGGCTTTGCCACATTCTCTACATTTGTAAGGATTCTCTCCTGTATGAACTCTCTGATGATAATTAAGGGATGATGCTGCACTGAATGCTTTGCCACATTCTCTACAATTATATGGCGTTTCTCCAGTGTGCACTCTCTGATGCGTAGTAAGATGTGAGAACCGTCTAAAGGCTTTGCCACATTCTCTACATTTGTAAGGCTTCTCTTCATTATGAACTCTCTGATGATTAGTAAGGGATAAGGAATCGCTAAAGGCTTTCCCACATTCTGAACATTTATAAATCTTTTCTCCCATGTGATTTCTATGATGTTGAGTATGACCTGGGGACTGACTAAAGCTTTTTCCATTTTCCCTGACTTTGTTAATCTCTGCAATAGTATGAATTCTTCCCTTATGTACAATAAGAGATGAATAACATTTAAAGGCTTTGCCACATGCTTTACATTTGTAAGGCTTCAGTCCAGTATATACTTTCTCATTTAATGTACAACCTGAAGGCCAATTAGATGTTTTACCAGAATCTTTACATTTATAAGGTTTTTGTTCACTATGGATTTTTTTCACCTTATTTATATTGACTATTTGACTGGAGATTGTACCACAATGTTTCCATTTATAAGCTTCCTCCCTTGTATGAATATTCTCTTTTCCAGTGTCATTTGAAGAATTCTGAAGAGACTGGACACATTTACTTCCTTTGTGTATCTTCTCCACAATGGGAACAACCTCACGTATTTTCTGATTAAACCTTGGGTCACAGACTCTTACATTTTCATAATGGTCCTCTGCAAGTTCACTTCTCTGAGGATTAAGATATGACTCTGGCTTAAAGGTTTTCCAATGTTCAATCCATTGATAACTTCTATCTCCAATATGTGCACTCTGGTAGTAATGGAAAATAGAAAGGTCTTACTGACAGTTATAATTTCTTTTTTTACTCTTAAATTTATTTTTAATTTTACTTTTTTAATATATTTTTATTGATTGAGAAAGGAAAGAAGAGGGAAAGATAGAAACATCAACAATGAGAATCATTGATTGGCTGTCTCCTGCACACCCTCGCACTGGGCATTGAGCCCGCATCTCAGGAGTTTGTACTTAACCGGAAACACACCTGGGACCCTTCAGTCCACAGGCTGGTGCTCTATTCACCCAGCCAAACCAGCTAGGGCTGACAGTTATAGTTTCATTAAACATGTACACTTGTTCCATAAGAACCATTTTGTGATAGTCACTAAACCAAGATGGCTGTATAACAAAAGCTCTCCTAATTTATTAAAATTATAGACAAAATTAAATACAAACCAATAATTGTCAGAGGAAGAAGAATGAATCCTTGTTTAAAAGACTGCCTGCCCTGCCTTAACCAGTATGGCTCAATAGATAGAGCATTGGCCTGCAGACTGAAAAGTCTCAGGTTTGATTCCAGTCAAGGGTATGTACCTTGGTTGCAGGCACATTCCCAGTAAGAGGTGTGCAAGAGGCAGCTGATTCATGTTTTCTCTCATCAATGTTTCTCTCTTATCCTTATCGCTTCCTCTCTTTAAAAAAGCAATAAGATATATATTTTAACAAAAAAACAATACAAAATATTTAATAAAACCAAGACCTGTTACTTAAAACAATAAAATAAAAAATAGTCAGCTGTGCTGAGACCGGTTTGGCTCAGTGGATAGAGTGTCAGCCTGCGGACTGAAAGGTCCCAGGTTCGATTCCGGATGTGTGCATGCATGTACCTTGCCTCTAGGCACATCTCCAGTGGGGGCCGTGCAGGAGGGGGCTAATCAATGTTTCTGATTTTCTATCCCTCTCCCTTCCTCTCTGTAAAAAAATCAATAAAATGTATTTAAAAATAAAAAAAATAAAAAATAGCCACCTGTAACATTAGGCTCAGTGGATAGAGTGTCAGTCTACAGATTGAAGGGTCCCAGTCTCCATTCCGGTGAAGGGCCTGTACTTGATTGTGGGCACATCCTCACTAGGAAGTGTGCAGGAGGCAGCTGATCAATGTTTCCCTGTCATCAATGTTTCTAACTCTCAATCCCTCTACTTTCCTCTCAGTAAAAAAGACAATAAAATATATTAACAACAAAAGAAGATTGTCAAATTGCCCAGCCAACATGGTTTGATGGTTGAATCTCAAGTTGAACCAGAAGGTCGGTTCCATTCCCTATTAGGGCACAAGCCCCAGCCTAAGAATCAGTCTCCAGTGTGAAGAATGCAGAAGGCAGCTAGTTAATGATTCTCTCTCATCACTAATGTATGCCCCTCTCTTTTCACCTCCCTGTCTCTTTGAATTAAAAAAAATATATATTTTTTGAATAAAATAAAAAATAAAAGCACAACTGGATTGGCTCAGTGGATAGAGCTATGGCAAGCAGACTGAAGGGACCTGGGTTTGATTCAGGTGAAGGGGGTACATGTTCAAGTTTCGGACTCCACCCTCAGTGGAGAGTATGTAAGAGCCATCCAATGATTCTCTCTCGTCTCTCTCCCTCTCTGAATTCAATAAAAATATATTTAAAAGAGTTAATAATAACAATGATTGCCCAATTGAGCATATTTAAATTTATAGGTATACAAGAGGCCCAATGCACACATTTGTACACTAGTGGGATCCCTCGGCCTGGCATGTGCCCTCTCACAATCCAGGAGCACTCAGGGGATGTCAGAGAGCCGACATGCCAATCTCTGCAGGCCAGGGTGAGGGACCCCACCTGTGCATGATTCTGTGCACCGGTACTCTAGCATGCATATAATATCTTTGGTTAATCTCTTTCTGCTCTTCCACTTCCTACTAAGATTCATCAGTCTGTTCCATGTTTCCATGCCTGTGGTTTCCACTCCTGGGTTGAATGCCTGCTCTGTGGTGATCAGTGCATGTCACAGCTACCAGCCAGTTGGCCAGTCGCTTAGGCTTTTATATATGTAGATTGTAAATTTCTATATTTTAGAAGTGATTGCATAAGACTTACCCCACCCGTCATTTTACAAAATTGAAATGATTATTTATACTACAGACTATGTGAATTCCTACTTTATCCAGATTTCTTTTATAAGAAGGCATAAAATTAAAAGTTGTTTTGAAACTTCACATGGAGAAACACTCTGATCTGCCAATGTAACTGACTTTAAAATGGAAGGTTTCCCAAATGCATAATACACTTGATCTCTTTAAATAAAAACAAGTTTATTATAACTTTTCCAGGTTAGTTCTGTTTATATTAATAACTTCTGTTATCATTCTTCCTCAAATACCGAGACTTCCCTTAAGTGTACATAATCAAACCGACACCTTTTTTATCTTACCAGTATTATTTCAGAGAATAAATCTTGTATTCCAGTATTTGGCATAAAGGTCTGGTCATCTTCAGATGACACAGCTGAAAGAAAACAAATTTTCAGTTTGGTAATCAGGTGATTGCACTTTGAAGTTACCAGTAAGTACTGACCAAATGATTTTTTAAAAATTAACATATACTTTGTTTTATTGTATTAAAATCAGGCAATGGTCTGACAATAAAAAGGCTGCTTATGGAATACTGTTATGGAAACCTTACTTAAAGGATGTTAAATCCTTACAACTAAGGTTTTCCCCAGAAAAAGATTATTAAAAATATCAACTGCTTTTCAGACTTGATAGTTGCTGCTTTGAAATGTGGTTTTACACAAATACTATATTACAAAAAAATAATAATAAGTCCTTTATAACACAATGAGTCGCTTTTATTTTAGTATGCATCCACATTTTAGCAATTAGTGGTCCTGAATAGAAAAGTGAAAAAAAAACAACCATTGGCCAGGAAGTCAAGCCCGCCAGTTTTGGGATTCTGCTGTGCACGAGTTCTTTCTTCCTCCATGCTGAGGACCATGAGAAGCTGCAGCACCAAAACCAAAGAATGCACCGAATTCAAAGTTCTTTTTGTTCCAATTTTCAGATTCTAAACTAGACCCAAATGGACTGCAAAAATGACCAAATGAAACCTCTGTTGAAAACTTCAATTTGTAAAAGCAAAAGCAATGATGGAACAACAAATTTCATTCAGAGGGTCAATATGTGTTTATAAATGTCTTCTGTGGCCTTCCTGAGCTTAAAAAACAAACATATCAGCTGATGATGACAGCAGAGTGGCAGAGTTATGGACCCAATTTTCATTTCCCGGGCTGCTGCAGAATAAATGAATGTGGTTCCAACACTAAAAGAGGGAGGTCAGAGGCTCTTTCCCACCTTGCCTGATGTCTTCTGGCCAAAGCAAGGGATTTTCATGGAAACTGTTGGGTGGTGATGGTGCAAGAAAGGGACATGAAGAAGAGGAAGGAGGAAGCAGCACCCCTGGATATAAAGGTCGTGGGGAAGTTATGGGGAAAGCCCTGAATTCCTCACCAAAGACCAGTTTTGGAGGGGATGAGAAGAGGGAGTTATAATCGATACTTTGGTCAAGGGTGGTATTAGACTAGGGAAAGAATGGTGGAAGGGGGAGGGGCATCATTTAAGACTTAAGGAAAAGAAACCAGGGGTTCAAATGAAGCACCCACACACACCCAGCAATGGTCCCACAGGCTGTGACCTGAAACCTTGTCATCTACTCTAACAAGACACCTCAAGCTGGAGGGCTGTTGCAGGGAGGAGGAATTGGTGGGGGGAGGAAGAAAAGGGGGGAAGAAGGCAAAGCCACCAGGCCATGTAATCAGCAGCAAGGTGATTGTATGATATGTATTTTCTCAGTTCAGTTAGATGTGCCTCACTAGTTATGATGCGAATCAATTTAAATATATTTTTTTGATCCTAGAAGTTGAACTATGTGGACAGTGGTTACACTTGACAGGATGATTTGTTATAGCACAACTTATATTTAAAATGAACAAAAAATTAGTATCATTTACAGTATCTTAAGATAAAATGCCTTTGAATGGGAGCTTCCTTTCTAGTACTTTGAGGTCTGTAAGACATATTTAGAAAATTTATTACTGTGGAAAATGAAGACTGCTTAAATCAAAAGGGGAGGGGTGGGCCCGTGGCTTTCTTCTTTTTTTAAAATACACTTTATTGATTTTTTACAGAGAGGAAGGGAGAGGGATAGAAAGTCAGAAACATCAATGAGAGAGAGACATTGATCAGCTGCCTACCTCACGCTCCCCACTGGAGACACGCCCACAACCAAGGCACATGCCCCCAACCAGAATCGAACCTGGGACCCCTCAGTCCACAGGCCAACGCTCTATCCACTGAACCAAACCGGTCCCGGCTGGTTTTCTTTTTAATTAGTTGCTGTTACACTGTCCTTCAGGTGGCTGAAGGAGTTTCATATTTTCTTTAGACATCATTAGGTGCCAGAGCTCCTGCAGGACAACTTTGATACTATATGAATTCTGCCATTTCCCTAGCACTGATATGGCTCTTGGGTCCACCACTCAATTAGAACTATTAACTCCATTCATATTAATTTTTGTTACAAACCTTACAAAGGGGGGTGCTTTGGGGTATTTAGGTCCACATTCTATTTTAAGGCTGTATATCTGGTTTTCATAAATTGTTCTTGGAGGCCCAATTATCATCCCTGTCCATCTTGTGACCTATTTTCATCAACTTCTAGACCCCAGCTAACTGTGCCATCTCCTGCTCCTTTCTGGCCTTCTTCAAGTTCTTCAAACGGTCGAAAACTGCATGGTACTTCTACTCCTGAGCCCATGGTGGGTGCCATCTTGCGTTGCTGTCACTCCCAAATAACATTTTTTTGAGTACTCCAAGACCCAATGAAGGATTCAAGGAGAGCTCAAGATAGGTACAATGATCAAAACTCACACCAAATGAGCAAAACTCACATCAAAGAGGGCCAAAGAATTGCTTGTATTTGCAGATCATATCTGCTCAATTCCCCTGGCACACAATGGCAGTATTACAAAAACAGTCCCCATTCCCAGTTTCATCGCTGGAGAGATGAGGGAAGGGTATGGTCAATAATCTCCCTGTTTAGAAGCATCTTGAATAACAAGTGTCTGTTGTGCAAGACATAAGGTTTTTCAAGAATTTCCAAGAAAAGGTTGATAAATTTAGCAAGTCCCTCGAGGATACAAAAAAGGACCAACTAGAAATTAAACATACACTGATTGAAATAAAAAATATTAGAGAGAGACCTAACAGCAGACTAGAAGAACACAAGAAGCAAGTCAAAGATCTGAAATACGAAGAAGCAAAAAACACTTAACTGGAAAAGCAAAAAGAAAAATTAATCCAAAAATGTGAAGATGCTGTAAGGTGGCTCTCAGAAAACAGAATTGTACCAACATCAGAATTATGGGGGTGCGAGAAGAGAAAGACAAAGATATTGAAAACCTATTTGAAAAAATAATGACTGAAAACTTACCCCACCTGGTGAAAGAAATAGACTTACAAGTCCAAGAAGTGCACAGAACCCCAAACAAAAGAAATCCAAAGAGGACCACACCAAGACACATCATAATTAAAATGCCAAGAGCAAAAGACAAAGAGAGAATATTAAAAGCAGCATGAGAAAAAACAGTTAATTACTTACAAGGGAGCACTCAGATTATCAGCTGATTTCTCAACAGACTATGCAAGCCAGACAGGAGTGGCAAGAAATATTAGAAATATTCAACGTGATGAAGAGCCAGAACCTATGACCAAGATTACTCTACCCAGCAAAGCTATCATTCAGAATTGAAGGTCAGATAAAGAGCTACACAGATAAGAAAAAGCTAAAGGAGTTCAACACCAAACCAATATTACATGAAATGCTGAAATTCTTTATGAAGAGGAAGAAGAAAAAGATAAAGATAAAAAATATGAACAACAAATACATGTCTATTAACAAGTGAATCTAAAAATCAAGTGAATAAAAAATCCAATGAACAGAATAAATTGGTGAATATAATAGAATCAGGGGCATAGAAAGGGAGTTGACTGACAATTCTCAGGGGGAAAGAGGTGTGGGAGGTACGGGAAAAGACTGGACAAAAATTGTATACTGCCAAAACCGGTTTGGCTCAGTGGATAGAGCATCGGCCTAGGAACTGAAAGATCCCAGGTTCGATTCTGGTCGGGGGCATGTACACTGGTTGCGGGCATATCCCCAGTAGGGGGCGTGCAGGAGGCGGCTGATCAATGTCTCTCTCATCGATGTTTCTGGCTTTCTATATCTTTCCCTTTCTCTCTGTGAAAAAATCAATAAAATATATATTTAAAAAAAAAATTGTATACCTATGGATGAGGACAATGGCGGGGGGGGGAGGGGCGGGGCTGTGGGGGGGTAAGGGCAGAGGCTGGGGTGGGAACCAGATGGAGGGAAGCTATGCAGGGGAAAAAGAGGAACAACTGTAATAATTTGAACAATAAAGATTTATTAAATTAAAAAAAAATCAATTAAAAATCAAGTAGTGCTGGCAGTGATTATAAAACACAATAAATGAACTATGCATCATGCTTTCGAATTTTAAAAAAATTTCAAAACTGGTGTTATATAAAAGTATAATCTACACACTAAGACAGAGGTAAAGGAGCACGGTGAGCCCTGGCCAGTGTGGCTCAGGGTCAGAGCACCATCCTGTGCACTTAAGAGTGGTGAGTTTGCTGAAACCGGTATGGCTCAGTGGATAGAGCATCGGACTGAAAGGTCCCAGGTTCGATTCCGGTCAAGGGCATGTACCTTGGTTGCGGGCACATCCCTAGTAGGGGGCGTGCAGGAGGCGGCTGATTGATGTCTCTCTCTCTCTCTCATCAATGTTTCTCTATACCTCTCCTTTCCTCTCTGTAAAAAATCAATAATATATATATATATATATATATATATATATATATATATATATATATATATATATAAAGAGTGGCGAGTTTAATTCCCCTTAAAAAGCACATACCTCAATTGAAAATTCCCACCCCACTTGGGTTAAGGTGCATGAAGAAGTAGGCCAGTTGATATGTCTCACACATATGTTTCCCTCTCTCTCTCTCCAGTCTTTACTCCCACTCTTTCACTCTCTCTGAAAAGCAATGGACAAAATGTCCTCATTTGAGGATTAACAAGTAGAAAACAGAAGCACTGTAGAATTAAAAAGTCTACTTACATGCATGCAGTAAAGTAATCTTCTACAAGGCACTCCATCTTTCTACTGTAATTTGAAATTTTAACCCTGCTTTTTTGGCTTCTGTAAATGCTTGCTTGCTTAAATAATAGAGAAAATATGTTCAACTATCTGATCTTGCAAGTCATTCTGTTGTCACTTCTGCCAGGTGTTTGTTAGTTATCTGAAATACACTCTGCTCAAGGTTACAAGCTGCCTGCAAAAATAACATACATAGAGTTCTTTGTAAAGTCTACAGAAGGTCTGGAAAAACCCTTTGGAGACAAAGGGCTGGAAATATATAACAAGGAGAAGTTTCTGCCATGTTTTTGCACAGATTTGGGAGGTTACTCCTCTGAGAACGCTAGCGTAATAAAGGCTCCAAAATTCGGCTCACTAAATGATTAAGGCATCTTCTGTCTAGCTTGCTGATTCACAATATAACAATACCACCAAAGAAGGAAAGGATATTCTCACATATGCGAATAGTATCATACTTAGATGTCTATGTGTAAAGGAATGAGAGAAGTTGGACTATTATTAAACACCATACACAAATATTAAATCAAAATGAATAAAAGATTTAAACATACAGCTAATAATAACTCAATCTATTAAAAGAGGAGGTACAGAAAAATATTAAGATTTTTTAAATATATTTTATTGATTTTTTACAGAGAGGAAGGGAGAGAGACAGAAAGTCAGAAACATCGATGAGAGAGACATCGATCACTCGCCTCCTGCACACCCCACAGTAGAGATGTGCCCGCAAGCAAAGTACATGCCCCCAACCAGAATTGAACCTGGGACCTTTCAGTCCGCAAGCCAACGCTCTATCCACTGAGCCAAACCGGTCTTGGCAAAAAGTTTTTGTTTGTAAATACATTTTTATTGATTTCAGAGAGGAAGGGAGGAAGCAAAGATAGAAACATTAAGAGATTCACTGATTGGTTACCTCCCGCATGGCACCTCTGGGGATGGAGCCTGAAACCTGCTCATGCAACCTTGATCAGAATTGAACCCAGGACTCTCAACTGAGCCAATCCAGCTAGGTTATATAGAAATGTTTTTATAATATTTCATTTTTTATTATAGCACTAAATGGAAAGGCCGACAAAGCAAAATAGTAAAAAAGCATTACACCCCATATAAAAATAACTTTACATCAAAGCAAATTATCAGTGCATTCAAAATACAAGGTGTGAAATGGGAAAAAATGTCTGCAAAGCATATTATTTGATAAGTCCTTAATATCTATAATATATACAGAACTTCTACAAGTCAAAACATGAAAAAAGAAGTAACAGAATTTTTAAAATATCCAAAGCTATATGGGTAGCCAATCTATAACACAGAAGGCAAAAATAAACAATAGGTAAACAGAGATTCTTCGGCAATTGTGCAAAAAAAACAGAACAGATACCATACAAAAATAATAAAACTAGACCCTGTTTATAGGCCATGACCAAAATGATCTCAGCATGGATTAATAACTAAAAGAGAAGATCTGACACCATGAAAACACAGGAGGAAAGCACAGTCAATGAAACTTGCCTGCCATCACTCTTAAAAATACTGGTTTGGATGTATCTTCCCAGGCCTAACAAAGAAGCCAAAAAATAAAGAAATGACACTACAGAAGAGTAATTTTGGCATACCAAAGAAACAACTAACAACAAAAACAAAATCCCAGCAGCATTACATCCTCAAAAGCTAAAGAGCCAAAATATATAAGGAACTCACACAACTTTACAGGAAATAGATAGTATGATTGAAAAATAGGCAGGGGACCTCAATATACATTTCGCAAACAAGACAAAAAGATGCGCAATAGACATATTAAATGATGTTCAACTTATTCATCATCAGAGAAATGCAAATGGACACCACCATGAAATACCACCAAACACCTAACAGGATGCCAATCATCCATAAATCAAAAAACGGTATGTATTACTAATGAAGTGGAGAAAAGAGAACAATCATATACTGTCAGCATGATTTTAAAAACACTGGTGCAGCCAAAACTGGTTTGGCTCAGTGGATAGAGCATCGGCTTGTGGACTGAAGGGTCCCAGGTTCAATTCCGGTCATGGGCATGTACCTTGGTTGCGGGTACATCCCCAGTAGGAAGCAGATGATCAATGTTTCTCTCTCATCGATGTTTCTAACTCTCTATTTCTTTCCCTTCCTCTCTGTAAAAAATCAATAAAAAAAAAAATATTTTTAAAAATGCTAGTGCAGCCACTAATAAAACACAATGGAGGGTTTTCCAATATTTACAAACAAGTACCAGGTAACAAAATGATTCCATATCCGGCGATTTATACAGAGAACACAAATTCAAAGAGTTATACCCACCCATATGGTCAGGGACATACAAAAAAATCAACTAAAGTTTATATGTCTCTCTCACACTCCCTTCCTCTCTGAAATCAACTAAATCTTAAAAAATAAAAAAATAAATAAAAGAACATGGAGTGTGAATTTTTTTTTTAAATATATTTTTATTGATTTTTCACAGAGAGGAAGGGAAAATGATAGAAAGCCAGAAACATTGATGGGAGAGAGACATCGATCAGCTGCCTCCTGCATGCCCCCTACTGGGGATGTGCCCGCAACTAATGTACACGCCCTTGACCAGAATCGAACCTGGGACCTTTCAGTCCCCAGGCTGAGGCTCTATCCACTGACCCAAACTGGTTTCGGCTGGAGTGTGAATTTTGATAGAGGCTTTCTCATATCCAACCCAGTTTGTCATCTGGCCAGAAGACATGGTAGAATGGTAGAATATTCTACAAACTTATTTTCCAAAATATTATTTTCTGATAGTAACTTAATTAGTGTAGACAACATGTAAAGTGTGCAAACACCGAGTTCCTAATTCATATATATCACAAAACTTTCTACACACAAGGACCCTGAATTTGTTTTGTTTTTTTAATATATTTTTATTGCTTTCAGAAGGGAAGGGAGAGGAAGAGATAGAAACATCAATGATGAGAATCATTGAGATGTCTCCTGCACGCTCCCTACTGGGAAGTGAACCAACAATTCCAGGAATTGGCCTAGACCAGAATTAAAGAGACCTTCCATTCTGCAGGCAAGTGATCTATCCAATGAGCCAAATCAACTACTGCCCAATTTGTCCCTTGAGAGGAAGAATCTACCACAGAAAGCAGAAGCCCCTCCGAGATGTTAAGATAATAAAGGAAACAAAACGCTGAGGATGGAATAGGAACTTAGGAAGTCATCCTCACCCAGGGAGGCCAGGTTGCTGTAGTTCTCCACCATCACATGCAGGTACAAGTTCCGCTGAGCTGGGTCCAGGCATTCCCACTCCTCCTGAGAGAAATCTATGGCCACATCCCTGAAGGTCAACGGTCCCTGAAAGATAAGATAATTACCAAAAGGTCACCAGAAGAGTTCACAATGTCACCCAACATAACAGTTTCAGGAGACGTTTGGATTTTGGGGAGTATCCTGAATGACCCAATAAGATTACTTTGCCCCAGTAACATTCTCTGATGTGTTTTCTGACATTGACACATGCTAAATCCAGAGTAGAAATTTCACTGTAAAAGAAAATAAATTTTAAAATTAAACATGGCCCTGGTCTGGCTCAGTGGATAGAGTGTCAGCCTGCAAACTGAAGAGTAGCGGGTTCGACTCTGTTCAAGGGCACATGTCTGGGTTGCAAGCTGAATCCCCAGTAGGGGTTGTAAAGGAGGCAGCCAACCAATAATTCTCATCATTCATATCTCTCTCTCTGTTTCTCTCTCTCTCCCCTTCCTCTCTAAAATCAATAAATATATATTTCAAAATAAAATATAAAATTAAGGCATGAAAACAGGCATATGGATTTCTGAGTACTGCATCTGCATTGTTCAGAGTCAGTGGTATATATTTCTCAGATGACAATATCATACTGGATTGGAAGTATATGGACTTAGTCTCAAGTATAAAGCAGATCACAAAAAAATGAACTTCTGTAAAGACACAGATTCTGATCCAGGTTCTGAGATGGGGCCTATGTTTCCACATGTGTAACAAGCTTACTTCTTATTTGTGATGCCATTTTTCCACATCATGCGCCCTGCTTCTGGATACACAGAAAAAAAAAACACAAGGAAAATTCATACAGAACTTTGAACTAAAAGGGTTTGCTAATGGAATACATTTCTCATGGAATAGAACACACAGGAACCACAATCCTAGTTGGAAATTTACTATGAGTAATCTTAGAATTAAGATTATTCTGTCTGGTGCAGCTGGTGTAGCTCAGTGGTTGAGCGCTGACCCATGCACCAAGAGGTCACGGATTCAATTCCCGGTATGGGCACAAGAACAGATTGTGGGCTCAATCCCTACGGTGGGGCAGGCAGGAGGCAGATGATCAATGATTCTCTTATCACTGACGTATCTCTCTCTCTACCTCTCCCTTCCTCTCTGAAATCCATAAAAATATACTTGGGAAAAAATAACTGAAATGTTAACAGTTTAAGCAGACACATATTTTACAACTATGAAAGCAAGTTGGTTTAGTGATTCCATAAATCTCATGAATGTATTTGTGTATGATCCCCTTAGTGTTTTATAAACACAATAAGGAGAAAAACATAAGGATAGAAAACAAGGTATATCTATTATTTCCTTTGTGTGGTTGTAAATCCTCACCTGGAGAGATTTTTTTCATGGACTTTTCAAGAGTGGAAGGCAGGGAGGTAGAGGCACAAAGAGGGAGAGGGCTGAGGAAGGGAGAAAGGGAGGGAGGGAGGAGGGAGAGAGGGAGAAAGAGAGATATCAACATGAATGAGACATAGGGACACATGCATTGATTGCCTACTTCGAGTACCTAGGAGCTAGGACCAGGAATCAAGCCCTCCACCACTGATCCACTCCAGCCTGGGGGAACTAATTTTCTTATTAGATTATTCTTTCAAAAAAAATTTTTTTAATATATTTTATTGATTTTTTACAGAGAGGAAGGGAGAGAGATAGAGAGTCAGAAACATCGATGAGAGAGAAACATTGATCAGCCGCCTCCTGCACGCCCACAGTGGAGATGTGCCTGCAAGCAAGGTACATGCCCTCAACCGGAATCGAACCTGGGACCTTTCAGTCCACAAGCTGATGCTCTATCCACTGAGCCAAACTGGTCTCGGCTATTTCTTTAAAAATTTTTTATGTTTCATTAGCGGGGAGCTATGGTGTAGAAATTTAATGGATATGAACATAAATTAATAACATCAGTGTTGGAAACTTTCTAGAAAACAGAAAGGTGATCATGTAGGAAGGATATATCCATGATCTGAGTATAGAACATAACGAAAATTTAAAGAATCAAGGCCTGATTATGTAAAGCTCCCATGGAAAAGCCAGTGATCTGTAGGAAATAAAAGTCCTTCATTTTCCAAAGCAAATGCCAACTAACAAGGACATTTCGTGAAGTGAAGTGATGGTCTTTGCACAACTTTCATTAAATCCCTACTACACCCTTGTTACTAAGAAACAGAGACTATTAACTCTACAGTGAGGGGAGCACCTCTACCACATGAATATCAGGTGAACTGAACAATGGGTATCAGGTGACTGAGGCACACAGAAGGTCAGGTCACCACTGCTGTGACACTCTTGGCAAAAATACCTCAATAAATAATTATGTGAAAATGCTCACAAATAAACATTAACTTTGCAAGTGTCAATCTACATGTCCCTCTCATGTTCTGTAAACTAACAGAATATTTACCTAGCAACTCTTTTGTACTAAATCTAGTGAGCAAGTCTCTTTTATTTCTTCTTTCGGAAATTTTTGAGCTATTCTGAACAGTCAAATGTGCATTTTCTCACTTTTGATCAAGAGCTAATGCTGCAGCCACTTGAACCTAAAACTTACATTTCCCTTCTTCAAGGCACAGGAGCCCCTGACCCTATCCCAATAGGAATGTTAGACATGCCTGCCTTCCCAGGTGGATCTGTCATAAAAGGGATGTTCTGAGTAGTTGAAAGTCATGAATTATAGGTGGAAAAACTTCCTGAACTTGGGGAGACTGCATAAAATGAAAGTAGAGAAGGCTCTGGGACAAAGCAGAGAAAATTTGAGGTATGTAAAATGAAGGCAGGCAAGGCTCTGGGAAAAAGTAGAGAAATATAGCCCGGCCAGTGTGGCTCAGAGGTAGTGTTGATCTATCATCTAGAAGGGCAGGTTTCCATTTCTGGTCACGGCACACTCAAGGTTTCAGACTCCATCCCCAGAGCTGGGTGTGCAGGAGGCAGCTCATCAAAGATTATCTCTGCTCACTGATGTTTCCACATCTCTCTCTCCCTCTCTTTTCCATTCTGAAGTCAATAAAAATATATATTAAAAAAGAGAAAGGGAAATACAGAAACTGCTGATACTATCATACGAAAAAAAGGAAGAAATAAGGAAAAAAAACTAGAAAGGCAAGAACAGGAGAAGTAGAAAAATATGGAGGAGAAGAAGGGGTCCTAGAGAGATGAAGGAGAGCTGAGAGGAAGAGGGGTTCTGGTGAACAGAAGTGGGGCCAACAAGGAGGAGGTACTTCAGATAGAGACTGATTTAGAGGAGAAGAACTGGAGGAAGGGAGTGCAGGCACAGAAAGGAGGTTTCAGGGATGATGAAGGAGCGGGAGAAGCAGCACTGAGAGTCAGCCAGCTGTGGGTAACAGGACAAACTGTAACAGGAGCAGAAGAGGGGACACAGGCGTGGGAAGGGAAAGAGAAATATATGAACAGATGTTCAAGGAAAAGCAAACATAGCTTCTGAGACAGGACACATCTTTTACCTGAGAAGCAGCCATGTGGTCCTGGTCCTGATGGGGTCTGGGTTGATTTCTCAGATGACAATATGTTGAGGTGTCACAGAATATGTGTTCAAAGGTGACCACACAGTCTGTTCATCAGCTCCCCTCACACTCAGTCAGAAGAACCTGGAAATGAGGAAAAGGCCATCCCTCCTGTCCTCGGTCACAGGAGAGTCAGGACCAAGGAACTCCTACATGGAGACCACACTGGGAAGTGTTTTTTTCTGTTTTCATGTTTGTCTTTCCAAAGACTTCCACAAACTCCTACAGCAATGAGAATATGTACTGCTCGGCTCCATGCCCAAATACAAAATAACACCCCTTACCTCCCCCGAAAAAGCCCACACATACCTGTGACATGGCATGTTTAATTCTCTCCCAGGGCCTGTGAGGCTCCCCCAGAGCTGTTCTCAGTAGCCCCGAGTACAGACGTCAGACCCAGCACACCTGAGACCTCTGGGTAGTGGAAAAGGGTGAAACAGGAAGTTGTATGCCTGCAGGTTTCCTAGGTGGATTTCCTTCCTCACATCCCAGGAAATTACAGAGAACAGGTCTTCATGCTACAGCCTTTGGGGAAAGTTAATTATTGAAATATGCTCATCAAATGACTTCACCATGAATAGATGGGTTCTGAAGGAACCATGCTCTAGTTCAATCCAGTTCATCCTTCAATATTTTGAGAGAATGAACAAGAGGGACTTAGGGGAACAGCTCCTTTGTGGCTGACAGACACTAAATTAACAAATCACAGGAAGGAAAGGGAAAGAGGTACTAAACATTAGGCCAATTCAAAGAATTAGCTTCCATCTGTTAAAATCACTGACATCCTGCCTTATCCCATTTCACTCAATGGAGAGAGTGTCCACCTACAGAGTAAAGGGTCTCAGGATCAATTATAGTCAAGGGCAGATGCAAGGGTTTCAGGCAGGAACCCCAGAAGGTGGCGTGCAGGAGGCAGGTAATCAGTTATTCTTTCATCATTAAGGTTTCAATCTCTCTTTTCTTCTCCCATCCTCTCTCCGAAGTCAATAAAATATATATTTCAAAAAAAAAAAGATCATGCCGAAACTGGTTTGGCTCCGTGGATAGAGCGTTGGTCTGCGGACTGAAAGATCCCAGGTTCGATTCTGGTCAAGGGCATGTACCTTAGTTGTGGGCACATCCCCAGTGCGGGGCATGCAGGAGGCAGCTGATCCATCTTTCTCTCTCATTGATATTTCTTTTCTTTTCTTTTTTTAGATATATTTTATTGATTTTTCACAGAGAGGAAGGGAGAGGGATAGAAAGTCAGAAACATTGATGAGAGAGAGACATCGATCAGCCGCCTCCTGCACACCCCCAACTGGGGATGTGCCAGCAACCAATGTATATGCCCTTGACCGGAATCGAACCTGGGACCTTTCAGTCCGCAGGCCGATGCTCTATCCAATGAGCCAAACCGGTTTCGGCGCATTGATATTTCTAACTCTGTATCTCTCTCCCTTACTCTCTGTAAAAAATAAATAAAATATATTAAAAAAACAAAACAGCCGGGACCAGTTTCGCTCAGTGGATAGAGCGTCGGCCTGCGGACTGAAAGGTCCCGGGTTGGATTCCGGTAGGGGGCATGTACCTTGCTTGCGGGCACATCTCCGTTGTGGGGTGTGCAGGAGGCAGCTGATCGATGTCTCTCTCTCATTGATGTTTCTGACTTTCTATCCCTCTCCCTTCCTCTCTGTGAAAAATCAATAAAATATATTTAAAAAAAACACACAAAACAAAACAAAACAAAAAGATCATTGACATCCTTAACAAGTGCACACTGAGAACCACTCATAATGCCAAGTGCCAATGGATGTCCCGAGGTATGATAGACAGTAGGAAGGATACAGGTCTCAGAATCTGAACTACATACAATATATTTAAAACCAAAAAACAATTAGGGTTGAAAAAAAAACCCAAGATGGCAGCATAGGTAAACACATAAACTGCTGCCTCACACAATTTCAAAATTACAACTAAAAGATAAAATGGACATCATCCAGAACCACAAGAAAGCTGGCAGAGGGGAAATTCTACAATGAGAAGGAAAGAGAAAAGCACATTGAGACTCAGAATAGCAGCAAAAGACTGGGGTACGGAGATGCACGCGTGATGAGGACTGGCGACTGAGTGTGAAACTGGCGAAGAAGACAAAAGCTCCTGAATGCTCGGAACTCCAGTTCTGAGGGAGACTCTGGGGACCCAGACTCATTCAGGATGAATGTGGACTATTAGGAAAGAGAAAAGCACACTGAAACTCAGGGGACGCGCGGAAGGCAGAGTCCTGGAGACGTGTGTGCAGGACGAGGACTGACTGCTAAGTAGGAGGCTGGCTTTCTCAAGTGGGAGGGAGATGAAAGCTCCCGACTGCTCTGAACTCCAGTTCCGGGCAAGACTCTGGGAAATCAGACTCATTTGAGAAGCTGATTTGTCTGGCAGTGGGCGGAACTCAAGAGCGGCTTTCTCTCAGACATGCTTACAGCGATTACCAAGGGACACTGAGACCCAGGAGCTTCGTAGGGCAGGGCTGATGGAAAGCCAATGCTGTCTGCTCAGCCCTGAGAATCCGCCCTTTCCAAGCAGAGCACAGAGGTTTTTGCAATTTTGCAAGTCTTGTCTCATAAGGATGTCTCCAGCACAGAAGTTCTCCCGGCATAGACCCAGTGATCCTCACAGCAATTGGCATAGAAGTCAATTCTTCCCAGTATACTAACAACAATCAAGACTTAGCTACAGCCCTGACTGGTGTGGTTCAGTGGATAGAGCATCAGCCTGCGGACTCAAGGGTCACAGGTTCGATTCCAGTCAAGGGCATGTACCTTAGCTGTGGGCACATCCCCAGTGGCGTGTGTGCAGGAGGCAGTTGATCAATATTTCTCATCGATGTTCCTATTTATCTCTCCCTCTCGCTTTCTCTCTGTAAAAATATCAATTAAAAATATTAAAAAAAAGACTTAACTAAAAGGCTGTGCACACAATCCACAAACGGGTGCACCAAGAGAGTCCACCTCAGGTAACTGGGGGGGCTGAGCCACTGGGCTATATAGGACACCTAGCACACAAATCTATTCAACCAACTCAGGGAAGCAGAGAAAATGCGGAGACAAAGAAACAGATCACAAATGAAAGAAACGAAGGAAAGCAAACAACTGGATATAGAGTTCAAAACAATGGTTATTCAAGAATTTCCTAGAAAATAACGATAAATTTAGGGAGACACAATTTAACTCCAAAAAAAAAAACACCACAAAATGATTAAAAATTGGGCAGAGACGAAACCAAGATGGCAGCATAGGTGAACATCTAAACTGCTGCCTCACACAACCATTTCAAAACTACAACTGAAAGAGAGAACAGACAGCATCCAGAACCACAGGAAAGTTGGCTGAGTGGAAATTCTACAGCTAGAAGGACAGAGAGGGGCTCACAGAGAGTCAGAAGAGCTGCAAAAACCTGAGGTATACAGATGCATGCGTGGAGAGAATAGGCGGCAGTGTGCCTGGCTGGCTTCCCCTGGCAAAAGGGAGATGGAGACTCCTGAAGGCACTGAACCCCTTATCCTACTGCATTGAACCTCAGCTCCAGGCAAGACCTATATGGGAGGAGTATGGACTGTGAAAAGGGAGAAATGCACAGAAATTTAGGGGAGCCGCGAAAGGGCAGAAGTCTGGGGCACACACACCAATGTGCACAGAGAGGACAGACTACTGATTGTGCCACTGGCTTTCTCTAGTAGGCAGGAGACAAAGCCTCCCAACTGCACCACTTCTAACTGCACTGATCTTGAGTTTAGGGCGAGACCCTGGGGACCCAGACTCATATGGGTCCCAGAGCGCAAGGGAACTGGAAAGACAGAGGTCTATAGGCATGCATGCTTGCGTGTGCAGAGAAAGGGCTGCACCGATTACCAAAGACACTTGAGACCCAGGGGCCACATAGGGCAGGGCTGCCTGGAAGCCAAGGCTGTCTCTGCTCAGCCCTGAGACTCCACCCTAGCCAAGCTCAATAGAGAGGCTTTTAAAGTTTTGCAAAAGTCTTGCATCATAAGGCTGAATCCAACAAATAAGTTCTCCCCAAGTGTGGGGACAAAGGAACAGATTACAAACGAAACAAATGGAGGAAAACAAACGACTGGATATAGAGTTCAAGACCACGGTTAAAAGGTTTTTCAAGAATTTCCTAAAAAAGATGGATAAATTTAGCAAGACCCAAGAGGAGATGAAAAAGGACCAACTAGAAATTAAACATACACTGACTGAAATAAAAAATATTATACAGAGACCTAACAGCAGACTAGAGGAAGGCAAGAATCAAGTCAAAAATTGGAAATACAAAGAAGCAGAAAACACTCAACTGGAAAAGCAAAAAGAAAACAGAATCCAAAAATGTGAAGCTACTGTAAGAAGCCTCTGGGACAACTCAAGTGTACCAACATCAGAATTGTGGGGGTGCCAGAGGAAGAAAGAGAGCAAAATACTGAAAACCTATTTGAAAAAATAATGAATGAAAACTTCCCACATCTGGTTAAAGAAATAGACTTACAAGTTCAGGAAGCTCACAGAACCCCAAATAAAAGGAATCCAAAGAGGTCCACATCAAGACACATCATAATTAAAATGCCAAGAGGAAAAGACAAAGTGAGAATGTTAAAAGCAGCAAGAGAAAAACAGTTAATCACCTACAAAGGAGCACCCATAGGAAAATCAGCTGATTTCTCAAGAAAAACTATGCAGGCCAGAAGGGAGTGGCAAGAAATATTCAAAGTGATGAATAGCAAGAACCTACAACCAAAAATAATCTATCCAGCAAAGCTATCATTTAGAATTGAATGGTGGATAAAGAGCTTCACAGATAAGAAAAAGCTAAAGGAGTTCAACTCCAAGCCAGTATTATATGAAATGCTAAAAGGTACTCTTGAAGAAGAGGAAGGAGAAAAAAGTAAAGATATAAATTATGAACAACAAATACATATCTACCAACAAGTGAATCTAAAAGTCAAGTGAATTAAAAATCTGATGAACAGAATAAACTGGTGAATATAATAGAATCAGGAGCATAGAAAGGGAGTGGGCTGACAATTCTGAGGGGGAAAGGGGTGAGGGGAGTACAGGGAGAGACTGGATAATAATCATACACCTATGGATGAAGACAATGCAGGGGGAGGTAAGGGTAGAGGGAGGGGTGGGAGCTGAGTGGAGCGGAGCTATGGGGTGAAAAATGAAATAAATGTAATAATCTGAACAATAAAGATTTATTAAATAAAAAATATAGAAACTGCCAAGAGCAAAACACAGAGAGAATATTAAAATCAGCAAGAGAAAAACAGTTAATTACCTACAAGTGATCACCCCTACGATTGTCAGCTAATTTCTCAACAGAAACTATGCAGTCCAGACTAGAGTGACAAGAAATATTCAATTATGAATAGCAAGAACCTACAACCAAGATTACTCTACTCAGCAAAGCTATCATTCAGAATTGAAGGGCAGATAAAGAGCTTTACTGATAAGGAAAAGCTAAAGGAGTTCTTCAACACCAAACCTGTATTATATGAAATGCTGAAAGGTATTGAAGAAGAGGAAGAAGAAAAACGTAAAGATAAAAATTATGAACAACATGCTGAAACCGGTTTGGCTCAGGGGATGGAATGTCGGCCTGAGGACTGAAAGATCCCAGGTTCAATTCCAGTCAAGGGTATGTATCTTGATTGCGGGTGCATCCCCAGTGGGGGTGTGTAGGAGGGGGCTGATCGATATTTCTAACTCTCTATCTCCCTTCCTCTCTGTAAAAAATCAATAAAATATATATTTTAAAAAAATTATGAACAACAAATACATATCTATCAACAAGTGAATCTAAAAATGAAGTGATAAAAAATCTGATGGCCTTGACTTGTTTTGCCCAGTGGATAGAGCTTCGGTCTATGGACTGAAGTGTCCCAGGTTCAATTCCAATGAAGGGCATATACCTTGGGTGTGGGCACATCCCCAGTAGGGGCTGTGCAGGAGGCAGCCGATTTATGTTGCTTCTAACTCTCTATCCGTCTCCCTTCCTCTTTGTAAAAAATCAATAAAATATATTAAAAAAAATAAAAATCTGATGAATAGAATAAACTGGTGATTATAATAGAATCAGGACATAGAAAGGGAATGGACTGACAATTCTCTAGGGGAAAAGGGTAAGGGTGGTACAGGAAGAGACTGGACCAAAAATGTACACCTATGGATGAGGACAGTAGGGGGAGGTAAGGGCAGAAGGTGGGGTTAGAACAGGGTGGAGGTGAAAAAAGAGGAACAACTGTAATAATCTTAACAATAAAGATTTATTTTAAAAAATATAATTCTTTTTAATGTAATTATTTCCAGGTTCAAAGCTTTAAAAAGGTGGAGGCCACATTATACTAAGAAAAAAATTTTAAGAGGTGAGTGTGGTATGTTACCAATGCTGATTTCAGAAGTGAATGACCATTTACATGATTTAAATATCAGAGACAGAAAAAGCAAATCCATGGGTTAGAAAAAGGTCCAGTGCTTCTAATATTTCTTGAGAAAGTACCATATGGGGCAGAATCAGTCATTTCTAGTCCCAGGTCACCTCCTTCGTGCCATCCCGTGAAATGACGAGACCAATCC
>PVJN01017607.1:0-13252 GCA_004026805.1 Lasiurus borealis
GACTTTCACAGGTTTCCTCTGCTCCCCCACATCGGTCCCCAGAGCCCCGTACACACAAATGAGGGGTCCCTTCACATCTCGAACGAAGCATCCTTTACAGCGATCGCTGCCTGTCTCCCCAAAACACCAGAAGGACATTCCCGCACCGTTCCCACCGCTCCTTCCTGTCCTCGCCTCTTCCAGTCCACCAGCGACAGCCATCCCGAAGGCCCCAGAACCAGGCTCTGGTCTCTGGAAGTCTCTGCCAGGTGGGTCCTGGGGTCCCAGGCCCCGTGGGCAGGTGTCGCCCGCTGGTCCCAGCCCTACGTGGCCCTGAAGAACAATGGGAGGGGGCGTTTCAAACCTCAAACCCGGAAACAGCTCCCCCGAGGGGGCTTGATTGCTAAGGAGGCACAAACACAGGAAGCCGCAGGCTGCACGGGGGAGGGGGTCCCCGCAGGACAAAGGACCTGCATCCGCTCCTGCTAGGAGTCCCTGGGCTGGGCCTGCATCAAAGGCCGGGCTGGGGGGGGGTGGAGGATGGGGTGCAGGGGGGGGGCAGGGGGAGCTCATTGTTCGGCCTCACAGGGGGCCCTTTCTCTTCCAGGAACCTCCCCAGCGGGCGAGGCCTCGCCGGAATTCTCCAGAACACCAAGCCTGTCGGTCAGCACATTCCCCGCTGGGTGGCACGTTCCATTCTTACCGAGGGAAACTGACCTCTGCCCCAGCCCGTTCTTGTTCGTCACGGTGACTCACGTCAAGTTCACGGGGAGGGAGGCTTGTAGGTGAATGGCACAGCCACGCCAGGATGAGCCCCTGGAATCGCCGCGCCCTGGCCGAGGGGTCCGCGCTTCCTGGTAAGGATGAGGATTTCGGGAACGGTTGGCTCCTGCTCCGTCCTGCGTCTTGCGGAATGCGGGGCCCAGACTGGCCTCCTCCTCGTAGCTGGCAGAGACCCGCCCTTCCCCGCTCCTGCTGCCCAATCCCCAGTGACTCAACTGGGAGTCACGGCCGGGGTATGAAAGCGATGAGCACACCATTCGAGGCTTTAAAGCAGCAGTTCTCAACCTGTGGGTCGAGACCCCTTTGGGGGTCGAACGACCCTTTCACAGGGGTCGCCTAAGACCATCGGAAAATGCAGATATTTGCATCACGATGCATCACAGTAGCAACATGTCATGGTTGGGGGTCACCACCCCATGAAGAACGGTATGCAAGGGTCGCGCCTTAGGAAGGTTGAGAATCGTTGCTTTAAAGTATTTTTTTTTTTTTTCAGCTGAAGGAAGTGACCCGGAGCATGCTTGCCACTAGCGATTTCTGAGAGATCAGTCAGAGGCCGGAGACCAGGACAACAGGCACATCTCTTTTAAGGGCGTTCACACTTCATTCCACTCTCTAATATGTCACACCCAATTTCTTATTTTATATTTGTATTCTATCCTTATTATTATTACTATAATAGAAGGAGTGGGGCTTAGGGTCCCGGGCACATGCCGATTGGTGGCTTAATGCATGGTCTATATAAGGTACAGAGTCAGTCACTCGGGGACTGAGGGACCAGGGCCGGTGGGCAGCTTAATGTATGGTCCATATATGGTACATAGTCAGTCACTCAGGGACTGAGGGACCAGGGCCGATTGGTGGCTTAATGCATGGTCTATATAAGGTACAGAGTCAGTCACTCAGGGACTGAGGGACCAGGGCCGATTGGTGGCTTCATGCATGGTCCGTATAAGGCACAGAGTCAGTCACTCGGATACGGAGAGACCAGGGCTGATTGGTGGCTTCATGCATGGTCTATATAAGGCACAGAGTCAGTCACTCGGATACGGAGGGACCAGGGCTGATTGGTGGCTTAATGTATGGTCCGTATAAGGCACAGAGTCAGTCACTCGGGAACTGAGGGACCAGGGCTGATTGGTGGCTTAATGTATGGTCCATATAAGGCACAGAGTCAGTCACTCGGGAACTGAGGGACCAGGGCTGAGAGTGTGTGGCAGGTGCTGATTGGCGGTTCAATGTCTGGTCCATATAAGGTGCCGGGTTCGGTGCTCAGGAATGTCCGGGCCGCAGGTGCGGGTTACGTCAGACTCCGCCCAGCAGCTGGGGGAAGGAAAGGTCTATCCCTTTCCAAGCCAATGGCCCCGAGCTGTGCCCGGGGGAGCTTCCTCTCGGAGCCGACTCCTGCTCCACGGATCATCGCCGTGGAAGGGAAGGGAATGTGCGAAAGAAGGGCCGCTCGCCCTCGGAAAGGCTGCTGGCGCTCAGGTGTCCTCCCCGCACTTTGGTGGAGGCTGCGAGTGGTCCGGGCCACGGAACTGAGTTGATTCTCATCCCCGTTTCCCCGCTCTTCAAGGCTGGGACGTTTTCTTGGAGCTCCGGGTAAACAGGAAGTTCATTGTCCCTGCGTGCTTTCCACCTGCCCGCACGGTCCGGAGCCTCCGAGGAGGCTTCCATGGAGCCACGGGAAGGAAACATCTGGTCGGAGCCTCCTGAGGACCTTTGGATGTAAATGCGACCAAGGACAAGTCCCTGAAAGTTCAGGAAAAGGGTCTGGGGGTGCAGAATCCTACTCGGGGCTGGCCTGCCCACACAGGAAGGCCCAGGCTCTCAGGGATGGCGGCCTTCTTTATTGGCAGCTAGAGGCCCAGGGCATGAAACTTGTGCTGTGCCCAGAGTTCGGGGTCCCCAATAATCCACCACTAAGGAGCCTTTTCCGATGCAAAAGCAAAGAGTCTTTATTCAAACCCAGTTTGGCTCTCAACCTCTTTCTGGTGCAGCAGTGAGGCCAGAGAGCGAGCCGGGCGGGAACAATGAGTTTTATGGGGTAGGATAATTAGGGGGCTTAGGAAAGTGACGAGGGTGACAGAGATGGGTCACTTGAATTGGGGTCTTTCTGTGGTTAAGCCTAATTAGGACCTTAGCTGTGTCCCTGGAGCTTCATTGGTCCATTTGGGTGGGGGTCGGGGAAGTTAAGACATTGCTGGCACACCTGTGGCCACTCCCAGAAAAGGGAAGGGGTTTAGGCAGGGGTCCCAGCCCTTATAGGACAAGATGGAGGGGAGTCCATTTCCTTTCATTTGTGCACTGGGGGAGAGGATTTTTTTTGGGTGGGTTGGGGGGGAGTGTCCCTCAGCCCAGCCTGCACCTTCTCTAATCTGGGACAGCCCTCTCACAATCCGGGACTGCTGGCTCCCAACCACTCACCTGCCTGCCAGCCAGATCACCCCCTAACCACTCCCCTGCCAGCCTGATTGATGCCTAACTGCTCCTCTACCGGCCCAATCACCCCCAACTGCCCTCCCCCCCGCCAACCTGGTCCCCCACAACTGCTCTCCCTCCCCTGCTGACCTGGTCTCTCCTAACTGCCCTCCCTCCCCTGCTGGCCCCATCGCCCACAACTACCCTCCCCTGCCAGCCATTTGTGGTGGCCATCTTTGACCCCATGGGGGGGGGGTCGTCATCTGGTGCGATGGCATGAGGGTCCATGTGCATGTCACCGCTGCTTTGTTCTGTAGGAGTCCCCCAGTTCAGTCAGTGACGACACATCTAGGAATTCCGAGGTGAAGAGAAAAGAGGCTTCTCACCGAGGAGCGCAGGGCCGAGCGGGAAGGCAGGGGCTTTGAAATCGGCGCACCCAGCCTGAAGGAGTGGAAAGGCATCGCCCAGGTGATCGCTGAGCCGGGTTCCCGAGGCTGAGTCAGCGATTGCCCAAACAGCGGCGCAGGCTGACAGGTAACTGCAGGGGAAGGCGGGCGAGATCCCAGACCCGGTGCGGGCGGTGTTGCAAGAGGCCAGCCAGGTCGTGCCAGCTCAGGAAGACCTGTGTTCCATCAGCCCAAGCATGAGGCGGTGTGGCTGGCAGCCGTGTGGTGGATGGATAGCCTGAGGTGGGAGAGTTACAGGAGAGGGAGCAGCAGTGGGTGTGGCCACGGTCTCAGCAAGTGTGGATGAAGGCTGGGACCAGGGTACGGACAGCAGGACTAGAGGGGAGAGAGCCACACGCCAAAGATTTGTTTGTGTTTTTTTTTTTTTTGAGGTGGAATCAGCAGTTCTCAACCTGTGGGTCGTGACCTGTTTTCTGATGGTCTCAGGCTCTACAGCAGTGACCCACAGGCTGAGAACCACTAGCAGGGTCGCCTAAGACCACCGGAAAACACAGATATTCACATGGCGATTCACCACCACATGAGGAACTGTGTTAAACGGTCGCGGCATTAGGAAGGTTGAGAACCACTGGGTGGAATGAAGCAGATTGGATGTGGCTGACGAGGGAGAAGTCCACAGTGGTTTCCAATTTGGGGGAGACTAGGGTGATTGACTGGTTCTGAAAGAGTCTTGCTCTGTCTCTCTCTCTATCCCCTCTCTCTCTTTCTCTGCCACTGCCTTTCCTGTAGACCTGTTTTCCTCCATGACACTCTGTCTCTGTCTCTGTCTCGCTCTCGCGTGGTGCCCTGCTCTGCACCACCCTCACCCGGGTCTCCCTCTTCATCAGCGCCCGCCATCAGGGGGGCAGGAGGCCCCAGAGGGGCGGAGAATCCGGCACCGCTCCTGCGGGCTTCCCCTGACGTGACCTCATCCCTTGCGCTCGCATCTCATTGAGGTAGGAGCCCCGGGGCCACACCTAAACCCGGGAGGGAGTCGGAGGTGGGGAGCGGCCTCCGGGGCCCAGGGTTGGAGAGAGCAGAGCTCTACACGTTGCGTCATCCTTGTCTTCATCCCCGTTTTGTGGCTGCGTCTGGCTGAGCTCGGCGTTCCCGGCAGACGACCTGAGCGATGAGGCGGCCGCGGTGGCTCTGTTCTCACAGGCCCGCCTGTGACTCAGCCTCTGGGTCAGCGGCCCCCTTTCCTGCTCTGCTGGTCCCGCCTCCGGGCGTGTTCTTCTCAGCGCCCGGGGCCCGGAAGCGCCCGGGGGAAGGGACGTGGGACATGCAGATGTGTTCATGCAGATGTGTTCGCCTCCAACACAGATGGGGCTGCTGACCCCGCACCCACCCCTGGCTGGGGAAGGCCCTCCTGAGGGCGCCTGGGCAGGCTGGGGGTGCAGAAATTTGCCTACGATGGTTTAGTCTCTAATTTCCACGGTCTATTCACATTAACCCTTCACTCTTCGGGGCTGTATCTGGCCTGTGTGGGGCAGCTCTGGATATTAGAAGTGTGGCCGAAACCGGTTTGGCTCAGTGGATAGAGCGTCGGCCTGCGGACTGGAGGGTCCCGGGTTCGATTCCGGTCAAGGGCATGTATCCTGGTTGCGGGCACGTCCCCAATAGGGGGCGTGCAGGAGGCGGCTGATCGATGTCTCTCTCTCATCGATGTTTCCAACTCTCTATCCCTCTCTCTTCCTTTCTGTAAGAAATCAATAAAATATATTTAAAAAAAGGTGTGTATGCATATGCATGTGTGCATACGCATGCACTCGTGTGTATGCACATGTGTTTGTGTGCACGTGTGTGTGTGTGTGTGTGTGTGTGTGTGTGTAGGGATGAATATTCCTGAATCAATTGGGTTAGAACCAATTGGGTTAATTTCTGGAACCCAGCTTCAGTCAAATAATCACCTTCTTTTCTTCTTGACCTTTTCTCTCTTTCCCTTTCTCCCTAAGGAACGCTGATGTTTTCAGAGTCAGAGTTCGGTTGGAGCGCGTGGGGATTACGGGTAATTGAACCCATTTTTTGGCTCCATTTCCCGCGCCTCTGTGCTCAATCAGACCTTCCTCCGAATCCCTTCCTCCTCCACCCACTCCGCTCCCCGACCAGCTTCTCAGGGAGGACCTTCTGCTCGCCAGCCTTCTGCGGTCGGTCAGGGGGAGGGACATCACCGGGACTAACAGCCGCAGAGTCTTGGCCCTCAGGGAGCTGAAAACTTTTGTAGGAAAAAAATTAAAGTGACGATTGAAAGGAAACCTGAGGAATCCGGGGGCTGAGGCTGGTAAGGGGCATGAGGTGGGACCTCCTCTTTGCTGGAAGGGGAAGCCTCAGAGGCAGAGTTCCTGCCGCCAGGGGCAGGAGGGCGCTCCTGCGGTTTCATTCAGCTGTTTCTGTTCTGGAGCCTCTGCTCCCATTGTCCCTGCTGCCACTACTGCTATCTTTAGCTCCTCGGGAGCCGGCCAGCTCTCCTGAGCGCCCGTCTGCAGTCGGGTGCTTCCTTCCCTGGGTGTGGCTGGCAGGCGAGCTGGGGCGCCGGCCCGCTTCCAGCAGCTCCCGCCACTCCCTGGCCTGCGGCCGCCCGGGTGAGAGTTCCACCCGATTTGAACGGAAGAACGGAAACTTTCCAGGAACCGGAGCAGGGGAGGCATCATGCCTGCATTTTTTTTAAAAAATTAGATTTTTATTGATTTTTTCACAGAGACGAAGGGAGAGGAATAGAGAGTCAGAAACATCGATGAGAGAGAGACATCGATCAGCCGCCTCCTGCACGCCCCCCACTGGGGATGTGCCCGCCACCAAGATACACGCCCTTGACTGGAATCGAACCCGGGACCTTTCAGTCCGCAGGCCGACACTCTGTCCACTGAGCCACACCGGTTTCGGCCAGGCCTGTATTTTTACTGTCTCCCAGGTTGGAGCTTAAGGGGTGGTATTCTCTCCCATTTCATGTTTTCTTTTGGTTTTAATTTTGCCTTGTGGAGGGGAGGAAACAAATGTATGTCTCGTTGAAATGCTGGCCAAATACGATGAACACAGTATCTAAATGTAGAGGCACGTCAAGAAAATGGTCCTTACCAAAGATCAGCATAGCCTTCCAACCAGCAGGACCTAATACCGTGACCACGCGTGGACTTTCACGCGGGACAGACGTGCTAGGCCAGTGGTTCTAACCTTCCTAAGGCCGAGACCCTTGCATACAGTTCCCCATGGGGTGGTGACCCCCAACCATGAAATGTTGCTACTGTGATGCATCGTGATGTAAATATCTGCATTTTCCGCTGGTCTTAGGCGACCCCTGTGAAAGGGTCGTTCGACCCCCAAAGGGGTCGAGACTCACAGGTTGAGAACTGCTGCCTCAGAGGGAAGGAGGGCTGGTGCGGGCGTGCCCCCTGCAGGGGGAGGGAGCTCACTGGTCCTCCATGCTGAGCGCATCTCTCTCTCTCTTAAGGGTGGGGGTCCTGGGGGCGCTCTCAGGGGGAGGGTCTCGGTAGAATGTCCATCAGCTGTCCAGGGGTGCTCTTGCAGTCTGGTCTCCACTGATTGGCTGGTGCGCTGGGGGCAGGGGTCACGGGGCAGGGCAGCGGGTCCTGAGGTGGTCATCGGTCTGGTTCTGCTGCTTCTCAGGGCCTGGAGCTGAACCAGAGCCGAGGCCTCGATGTTATCTCCAGAGGGGAGAGGGGGGAAGAGCAGGGGTCCAACCGGCTTGGCCAGCGATGTGCTAAGGAGGAGGGGCACCCTGGGGCTAGGTCCCTGCTCCCTGCCCCATCCTCCTCTCTCTGCCCCTCCCAGGCCCCGGGGCCTCTGTGCCTGTGAGTGTCTGTCCCTGGCCCAGCGTCCTTGCTCTGCTCCTGTCTGTCTAATGGCCCACAACAGTGGGCACTGGTTCGAGATGTCCGTTCTCCCTTCATCCTCTGGGCAGACCAACCCAGCCCCTCACTCTGACAAACTCCCAGGGGTTCCCCTGTGGGCCCACTTTGAGAAGCCCTGTTCTGGATCCAGGGAGCCGAGCTCCATCCTGGCCTCCAGTAAGACCCCCAGGGGAGCTCTGCAAAGTCCGAGGCCCAGGCCACCCCGGATAAGTCCATCTCTGAGGGTAAATCAGGCAGAAGTTCCCAGGGTCACAGCGTGATCAGCGGGTGAGGACCTCGGCTCGGAGCATCCTCAGATGCCCTCATGCGTGGAAGCGACTGGAGGACGGGTAACCCAGGCAGGCCACCCCGAGACAGGCCCCCACAGTGAGGCCTGCAGGCATTTACCTTTCGGCTGCTGTCCAGGTGGTGATGCTATTGCAGAAGGTCCTTGGGCCACGCCCTCCGGACCGTGACGGCAGGCCCACTGTGGCTCGGTGAACGTGGGGTGCTTACGGTGGGAATTACAAAGCCGTGGCTCTGCAGGCTAGAGGCGAGGCGGAAGGAATTCAGCTGGAGGTGGACAGAGAGGGCGGGAAGCCAGGCAGCCGGTTGCTAAGGACAGCGTCCCTGTTGCCGGGGAAACTGACGAGCTCTCTTCACGAGGGAGAGATAATGAAGTGGTGGAACCAGGAGACGGACCGGGTGACCTCGTGCATGGCCACCAGGAGCCAGCACCGCCTCACCCAGGCAGCCCCCACCCCCACCCCGGGCCAGAGCAGGCAGCCGCAGGGACGCCAGGCCACGCACAGGCAAGCCCCGGTCCGAGCGGGATCTGGCCACCGGCTGGCCCTGTGGCCTGGGGCACGTTCCTTCTCTCGTGGACTCTGGCTCCGACCTGCAGAGGGGGGTGCGGATTCCTTCCTCCCGGCCATGATGAAGATGAGCACGGAAGACAGGCGCCTGGCAGCCAGCGGCCTCGCCACCAGGAGTAGCTGTTGTGCTCTGCTGACCAGGGATCGGCTCAGCAGTTGGGCTGATGGTGCTGGGTTCCGGCCTGCGTCTTGATGTCCTGAGAACTGCCCCCTCCTCCCCCGCCCCCCCAGCTCCTCTACAGACCCCAGATTCACAGGCAGGAACACGAGGACCTGCTAGTGTTATGCCCAGAGTTCAGGGTCCCCAATAATCCACCACTAAGGAGCCTTCTCCGATGCAAAAGCAAACAGTCTTTATTCAAACCCGGGTGTGGCTCCCAGCCTCTTTCTGGCGCAGCAGCGAGAGGAGAGAGCGAGCCGGGCGGGAACAATGAGGTCTATGGGGCAGGATAATTAGGGGGCTTGGGAAAGTGACGAGGGTGACAGAGACTGGTCACTTGAATTGGGGTCTTTCTGTGGTTCAGCATCATGAGGACCCTCGCTGTGTTCCTGGAGCTTCATTGGTCCATTCGGGCGGTGGTGGTCGGGGAAGCTAGGACATGGCTGGCACCCCTGTGGCCACTCCCAGAAAAGGGAGGGGGTTTAGGCAGGGGGCCCAGCCCTAGAGGACAAGATGGAGGGAAGTCCATTTCCTTTCACTAGCGACGTTAAAACGAAGAGAAAGCCGCTGCAAGTGGGGCACCCGGGCGCCGGTTCTAAAAGCAGCCCTGGGCCTGGTTCCAGCCGCCAAACGATGCCCATCGCCACGGGGTGAAAGGTTAACTTGGGGGGATCTTCCGTTCCCGGTGGTTCCAGATGCTTGATGATGAGGAGGAGCACACACACACACACACGCGCTCGCACACACACACACGCACGTCTTCCATTGGGCGACAGACATCTGTCCAGGCTGCTGCAGAGGCTGCTGAGTGGCGAGGCCTCGTCTCCTGGTTCGGGAACGCTTTTCCTGAATTTCTCCCCACAAGCTCACCGAGGACAGCGGACCCCGTAGCTGAAAACCCCGAGGCCTCAGGCTGGGAAAGGGTTCCAGCAGCCGCCAGTCCATTTCTGAGTTTCAGATGGGAAGTCTCTCCTGCCACCCTCCCTCCCTGCGGCCCGAGGCAGATGGAGGCTCCTGTCTCTGAATTCTTCCTTCAGGGAGAAGCCTCGGCCTTCCCACTGCCTGGGGCGAGCAGGGCGAACTCGGGGGTTGGGGAGGGAGCGAGCCAGGCAGTCACCCATCGCAACTGCCCCTGAGACACTTGGAGGGGAGGGCGGTTGGGGCGTCCGCTCACCTCCTTTTCCCAGGAAGCAATCCAGTTCCTTCCGACGTGCGGCAGTGGCCTGTCCCGGCCTTTAAGCAGCTCCTCCTGTGGGCCCTGCCAGCCCTGTGCTGGCTGCTCTGGCCGATGTGGCTCGGTTGATGGAGCTGTGGTCACCAGTTCGAGTCCCGGGCAGGGCACACGCCTGGGTAGTGGGCACATCCCCCTCAGGGGCGGGCAGGAGGCAACCGGTCTATTTCCCTCCTTCCACCAACCTTCTGCTCTCCCTGAAAATCAATGAAAATATGTATTTTTTTAAAAAAAGGACAGAGAGAGAGAGAGAGAGAGAGAGAGAGAGAGAAAGGAAGAGCTTCTTTAGAAATCTGCCCTCTGACATCTCCAATAACAGAAGCAGAAAACTGTTTACTTTAATGACATAAATAGCTGGAACTTTGACCCTTGCTGTGCTGGTGGGTCCCTGTGGTTGCCAGGCAACAGGGAAAAGGAAACTCGTACCCCTTCCTTCCTGGGGGGTGACGTTTAAGGGTAAGTCAGCAAAGTGCTCCTTTTGGTGGCATGCAAGCTGGGGCACTTTCTGGTCCTACTAAGCAGCTGCTCGGATCTTGTTTTTTTAAATATATTTTATTAATTTTTTATAGAGAGGAAGGGAGAGAGATAGAAAGTCAGAAACATCGATGAGAGAGAGACATCCATCAGCCGCCTCCTGCACGCCCCCCGCTGGGGATGTGCCCACAAGCAAGATACATGCCCCCAACCAGAATCAAACCTGGGACCTTTCAGTCCTCAAGCCGACGCTCTATCCACTGAGCCACACCGGTCTGGGCAGATCTTGGTTTTTAACTCCACACACAGGTCCTCCCCAGCAGGCCAGCATGGGTTGCATTTGCTTTTTCAAGGTGCCACACCCGGACTTCTCTCCGATTTGTGTTCACGCCAACCTCTCACCATCTTCTTCTGACTCGTCCGTAGCACACGGCTGTTGCTTTCAGAGTCACTTTCTTAAAACCCAGCAATTGGAGCGATTTTTGCAAATTGTAGTTAATTGGAGGCTGTCCTCCGGGGGGAGGTTTGTGACTGTAAAATGAGACGTTGCATTAGCCAGCTTTATTGCGCCCAGAGCAATTAGCTTGTCATTTGTGGTTGGCGGGGACCTGCCTCTGGTTGTGGGGGAGCGGGAGCAGCTGCAGAAGTAAGTCCTCGCGCTGACCTGAGTGAGGCCAATGCGGCAGGCAGGGAGGCTGGGACGCGGCCTGCTCCGGCCGGAGCCCATTGTGCTGGACCCGTGAGACCTGAAACTGGTCCGACTTGTTGGATCAGAAAACAGCTGGACAGCAAGGGTTTTTATTTATTTATTTAAATATATTTTATTGATTTTTTTTTTTACAGAGAGGAAGGGAGAGAGAGAGGGAGTCAGAAACATCGATGAGAGAGAGACATCGACCAGCTGCCTCCTGCACGCCCCCTACTGGGGATGTGCCTGTAACCAGGGTACATGCCCTTGACCGGAATCGAACCTGGGACCCTTCAGTCCGCAGGCCGATGCTCCATTCACTGAGCCACACTGGTTTCGGCACAGCAAGAGTTTTTTTAAACTCTATATTTCCATGGGAAAATATAGATGGAATTCAGCAATTGTCAGATCAACTTGTCATCTTTTAAAATATATATTTTTTTTAGGGAGGAAAGGAGAGGAAGAGAGAGATGGAAACATCAATGATGAGAAAGAATCATGGATGGGCTGCCTCCTGCATGCCCCACACTGGGGATGGAGCCTGCAACCCGGAACTGTGCCCTGACCGGGAATCGAACCCTGACCTCCTGGTTCAACCACAGACCCACACCAGCCGGGCTGTCATCTTTTGAGATGACACCCACTCCCAGCTGCCCAGACATCGGGGTGTCCACTGACAGGTCCCCGCATCCCCCTGATGGAGCGTGTGCTGCAGCGGCCCGCTGGCTCTGCCCACCCACTCATTCTGTCCCGGGGCTTCGAGTCCAGGGGGGCCAGCTCCCGGCTCTCACTGCTGGTCCCAGCCTTTCTGGGCGGCACAGAGAGACTCAGGTGATCCTCGTGGTGATGGGGAGCTTCTCTCTGATGCCATCGTGTTTTTCAAAAGGGGGTTCTCTGGAACCTGGCAGAGAGGGAGGGAGATGTCCCTCTTTGTCTTTGTGCCCTAGAAGGTGAGCCCCGGCTACCTGGGGGCCAGGACACGTAACAGACACATCCCTTTAGTGAGCGCTCGTTGTATGCTGTGGACTGGCCTCACACTGCACACAGCCTCATGCGTTTTCTCTTCGCCTCAGCGTGCAGACCACAATCTGGCCACTCGGTGTAGATGTTAGATGGTCGTCGGGGGAAGAAATAGAGACCCTCTTCAGTGAGCTAGTCACTTCTAGGTGCTGCTGCCACAGAGCCGCGCCGGGCAGACACTGCCCCCAGGAAGCTTAAAACCTAGTGAGGAGCCGAAACCGGTGTGGCTCAGTGGATAGAGCGTCAGCCTGCGGACTGAAAGGTCCCAGGTTCGATTCCGGTCAAGGGCATGTATCTTGGTTGCTCACACATCCCCAGTAGGGGGTATGTAGGAGGTGACTGATCAATGTCTCTCTCTCATTGATGTTTCCAACTCTCTATTTCTCTCCCTTCGCCTCTATAAAAAAATAAATAAAATATATTTTAAAAAATCTAATGAGGAGAAGAAACCATCAACCAGCAATGACACAAATGCAAACTATTGCAAATGTGCAGAGTCCCAGGTGTGCGGGAATGCGACCCAGCGGAACGGAGTCGGTCTGGGCGGCAGGGCAGGGCTCCGAGAAGTGGCTGTGAGAGGTCGTCAGGCCACCGGCCAACAAGAGGGCGGGTGCGAATTCCGGGCCGAAGAAAGAACGTTTGCAGAGGCCCCTAAGTGGGAAGGAACTTGCTCAATTCCGACAACGAAGAACATTCCAGAATGGCCGAGAGGAAGCCAGAGTGGGCAGAGAGGCTGGAGGCTGGAGAGGCTGTGGGTTGGGCAAGAGGACCAGGGGAGGAGGTTACTAGCGAAGCGACATGCTCAGACGTGCACTGGAAGGCCTTTGTCAGGACAGGAACGGAGGAGCGGGGCGAGGAGGGCAGGCTGGTTTGGGAGAGACCGGGACAGAGGCCTCTGTGTTCTGTTAGCCCGACGGCGATGGCGGCCTGCGCCAGCGTGGCCCCGGGCGATGCTCTGAGGGACGCTAGGTGGGCATGGGCGGCGTGGCTGCTGAGACAGGAGGGGGACGGGCTTGGCGTTTCCCAGATGGAGAGGGCGCCGGACAAGGGCAGTGGCGGGGGAGGTTCAAGAGTTCAGTTCGGGATACTCTGAGTTGAGGCGTTTCACAGATGTTCAAGAGGAGCTCTTCAGGAAGTACTTACAGCCCTGTCCCGGTGGCTCCGTTGGTTGGAGTGTCCTCCTGGTCACCAAGAGGTGGCAGGCTCCATTCCTGGTCAGGGCACAGACCCAGATTGTGGTTCCATCCCTGGTCAGGGCACAGACCCATATGGTGGTCTCCATTCTTGGTCAGGGCACAGACATAGATTGTGGGCTCCATTCCTGGTCAGG
>PVJN01017607.1:20477-33694 GCA_004026805.1 Lasiurus borealis
TCTTCCCCTCCTTCCCCCTCTCCTCCTCCCCCTCTTCCTCCTCCTCCTTCTCCCCCTTCTCCTCCTCTTCCTCTCCTCCTCCTCTTCCTCCCCCTCCCCCTCCTCCTCCTCCTCCTCCTCCAGGCAGAACCAGGCCAAGTTGGTAGAGGCAGGGGGTGGGCAGCTGGGATGCACAAGCCCGGGTGCCCAAGTGCACGCCAGGCGAATGGAGACACCCATCGTGAAGGACAACTCCAGGCCCGTGGCGTAGCTGTGACAGGGCTGGGGACAGCGGAGCAGGGTGGGGAGCGTCCGGCCCCCGGGCTGCAGAAAATCACTGCGTCTGGCCCTGCCAAAGCATTCGGGGTGCGTCCATCAAATGTTTGACTGAATATCGCAGCCTCCTCTTTTCCCCCTTTAAATGTACATCATGGTGATTAACCAGAAATACAGAAAATTCGATGTTGGATAGGTAAGCTTATATCTGGGTGGACACGTCTTCCTGTTTGCCCGCTTCTCTCAGCTCTGCCTGGTGCTGGGTGGAGCCAGGGGTATTTCTGTGCATCCCTGCTGACTTACTTTATTCACGGTTGATAGTACAGTGGTACCTCGAGATATGAGTGCCCTAACATACAAGATTTTTGAGATACGAGCCGTCGAGCGAGGGATTTTTGCTTTGAAATACGAGCAACATTTGAGATAGGAGTCATCGCGCGGATCGGCCAGCTGCACACGACCCACCAGTTTACCTCGACTCGAGCGTCTCATAGTTTCCCATGCCTCAAGGTTACGGAAAGAATTAAACTCGTATCTCGAGGTACCGCTGTATTACAGATGTCTCCCACCACCTCTTTCCCACCCCCGCTCCTTCATCCCCTCTGCCCGGCCCCTGCCCACCGGACTCGTTTTTCAGCAGATGATTCGGGGTGGCCTGAGAATGATGTTATAAATATCCGAGTGGCCCTGGGCAGAGAAAAGGTTCCCCACCCCCGACCTAGAAAAAGACACTTCCGTCAGCAGGGAGGTGGCTGATGGAAGAAGGGTGTTTGGAAGTCTGCGGATTGAAACCAGGACAGAGCCCTGGCCGGCTGGTGGCTCCGCTGGTTGGAGCATTGTCCTGTGAACCAGAAAGGTTGTGGGGTTTGACACCTGGTCAGAGAACATAGCTAGGTTTCCGGTTCAATCCCCGGTCGGGGCATGTACAGGAGGCAGCCGGTCCATGATTCTCTGTCTTTCTCTTCCTCCCTTCCACGCTCTAAAAACCAATGGGGAAAAAAAAAATATCCTCAAATAAGGATTACAAAAAAACAAAAACAAAACAAAAATGCCTGGGCTTTGAAGTCAAGAGTGTGAATCCCAGCTCACGCCTTGATAATTGTGTGACTCTGGTGGGAAATGAATCTCTTGGAACCTCGATGTCTATTTCTCCAAAATGGGCGTGATTAATTTACCTGCTACGTGGGGATTTTGTGAGCATGAAATGAAGTAAGTGCCTGGCTTATCATGGGCACTTGGAAACTTACCTCTCTATATAAAAGGCTAATATGCAAAGTGTCCCCTTGGGAGTTTGACCAGGAGACTGGAAGTTCGGTGGCTTGCTGTGTGACATGTGCTGACCAGCAGAAGGAGGTGCAGAACGAAGAAGCTGGGGAAGGAAGGCCCTGGCTAGCAGCTGGAAGGCCCTGATCACTGGCTAGACCTACAGACCCTTCCCGTGCATGGATTTTGTGTACTGAGCCTCTAATAGGTATAACAACTACCTTTTTAAGGAGCTTTAGAGGCAAAGAGAAAGGAACCACGAGGCTAATAACTCATTGATTATTGATTTGGCTGATGGGAAAACATCTTAAGGTGGGAATGGTCTCTCAGGCTTATGGCGTGCCAACATCTCTCTCCCTTCACGTGGACCCATATTTTCACGAGCTTGAGAAATGTGGCCTGTGAGTGACAACCAGAATGGCTAAGGAGACGTGTTTCCGAAACAGCATGGTTCCGGCATTTGAAAAGGTAGGACTAAAGCTACTATTTTAGGAAATCCACATAATAAGGTCAGCGTTCCATGGGCTCTGTGCTGGAGAGGCATTAGCAGGAATGGTGGCCTCGAACTACTTCCTATTAATAACTCCGCTGATGATGTTACAGAAAACGGGAGAAGAACCAAGCCACACTTAGAGAGATGGAGTTACATGTCTCACACGCGGGCCCAGAGGAAAATGTCTCTCAAATTCTGGGCCCCCAACATGGAGAAATTTTCTCTGTTTACATGTTTTAACTTCTTTGTCTCCCAAATATGAGGTGTTTCTGGACCCTTTGCAAGTTCTTTTTTAAAAAAATATATATTTTATTGTTTTTTTATAGAGAGGAAGGGAGAGGGATAGAAAGTCAGAAACATGGATGAAAGAGAGACATCAATCAGCCGCCTCCTGCATGCGCCACAGTGGAGATGTGCCCGCAAGCAAGGTACATGCCCCTGACTGGAATCGAACCTGGGACCTTTCAGTCCTCAAGCCGACGCTCTGTCCACTGAGCCAAACCGGTCTCGGCTGCAAGTTCCTAAAGGGCCCCTAGGTGCTGGGGCCTTGAGACCTCCACCAAAGGCCTGGCCTGGTGCCAGCACCAATAATTTCATCCGGAGAAGGTTTAATGGCTTCTCTGAAGTGGGAGGAGTCTCATTTTCCTTATTATTCAAGCAGGCCAGCATTTACAGAAGCCAAAGAGCTGGATTAAAATTCCGAACAGCAGTTTTTTTTTCTTTATAAGATGGCTGCTTCCGTGAGACAGAGTATTAAATGGGAATCTTCCCATAGCAATATTCTCTTCCAGGTGCTCAGGAAGCAGAAGCGAAAACGAAAACCATTCCTCGACAAGACCTTCCTGCTGGCCAGGAAAAAGTGTGAACAGACTTTCCCCACTTACTACAGGCCAGGTGTGAGTGTGAACTGAGAGCCTCGGCAGGCGTTCTGCTGCCATCCGCGTGCCGCTGAGCGAGGGCTGGTGGAGCGGGATTTGTGCAAACCTGGCCCCGGCTCAGGTGTGCTGTACGTGGCCGGCGCTCCCGCCACCTGCTCTGGGGCTCCACCTGACCCCCAACAACCGCCTCCTTCAAAACCGTCACCCGTTCCCACAGGGACCTTCTGCTGCCACGTTCATCGCTGGGCCAAGATGCTCTGCTCCTCCGACCACCCTCGCAGACACGCCCAGCGGAACCACAGGAGTGGAGCGCAGAGCCCGGCTTCCGCCTGAAAGAGTCGGCCTGGACTCCAGGGGTGCCGGGCTTGCTGTTTCTAAAATGACACTCATTGGCCAGTGGGCATGGCTCAGAGGTTGAACATCGACCTGTGAACCAGGAGGTCACAGTTCAATTCCCAGTCAGGGCACAGGCCCCGGGGGGCAGGCTCAATTCCCAGTGTGGGGCGTGCAGGAGGCAGCCGATCCATGATGCTCTCTCATATTGATGTTTCTCTGTCTCCCTCTCTCTGAAATCAATGAAAATATGTTTTTTTTTAAAGTAAAAGGACACTTGCATCCAGGAAGTGATGGTTATTTAACACGCGAGCAAACCAACAGGACATGCGAAGAAAAATAGTGCAAATTGGGGAGGTCTTGTTGCAAACACACGGGCACTGCCAGTGTGAAGGTGAACAGACTTTCCCCACTTACTACCAGCCAGGTGTGAGTGTGAACAGACTCTCCCCACTTACTACAGGCCAGTGTGAGTGTGAACAGACTTTCCCCACTTACTACCAGCCAGGTGTGAGTGTGAACAGACTCTCCCCACTTACTACAGGCCAGTGTGAGTGTGAACAGACTTTCCCCACTTACACAGGCCAGTGTGAGTGTGAACAGACTTTCCCCACTTACTACCAGCCAGGTGTGAGTGTGAACAGACTCTCCCCACTTACTACAGGCCAGTGTGAGTGTGAACAGACTTTCTCCACTTACTGCAGGCCAGTGTGAATGTGAACAGATTTTCCCCACTTACACAGGCCAGTGTGAGTGTGAACAGACCTTCCCCACTTACACAGGCCAGGTGTGAGGGTGAACAGACCTTCCCCGCTTACTACAGGCCAGTGTGAGTGTGAACAGACTTTCCCCACTTACTACAGGCCAGTGTGAGTGTGAACAGACTCTCCCCACTTACTACAGGCCAGTGTGAGTGTGAATAGACCTTCCCCACTTACCACAGGCGAGTGTGAGTGTGAACAGACCTTCCCCACTTACTTACAGGCAGCGCTGTGCTCTGAGCAGTGGTCTCTTCTCAAGGAAGTTCTTTATTTATCCCTCCGTCCAAAATTAGCGCCTTAATTTGAAACAGCCGTAAACAAATATGACTGGAGAAATCCCTGGGGCTCCCTCCTCCCCCGGTCCCCCCCTCCACACGCATTTTTCTGCTGCTTCACCTCCTCCGCGCTCTGCCTCCGTGCCCCGCGAGGACCCGCCTGGCCTGGCTTTCTGAGATCCTCCCCGAGTCTCTCTCTCGAAAGAGACCTCCAATCACCGCGGACGGGAAGGAGTTACATGCACACCAACAGGAACCAATGACGTACCCTGCTTCCCCGAAAATCAGACAGTGTCTTCTACTCATGTTTGCTCCCAAAGAGGCGCTGGGTCTTATGTTCAGGGGTTGTCTTATTTTTCCATGAAGAAGTACACATTTATTGTTGAACAACAACAACAAAAAAGGAAATGTGTGACCTGTCTATGGGACGGTAGTCGTTGTCATCACCAACCAGCTCCCTGATGGGCCGCAGCGCAGCCGGAGCTGTTCGGGCAGGGCGAGGTCTCTTTAAATCAGGAGTCAGACGCCTGAGGGTAGCTTCGGGGGCCTTCTATTTCGGGGAGGCCTTCTGTTCAGGGGAGGCCTGATGATCGGGGAGGTCTTATTTTCAGGGGGGAGGCCTTCTATGACAGCGAGAGGCAACACGGGAAGTAGGTCTTATTTTCGGGGGATGTCTGACTTTTGGGGAGACAGGGTATCAAATCTAAACACTCTTTGATAGCCTCCAAGTGTGAACTTCATCCGTCGGCTGCTGGTTTCTGCCCTCCTGGCCGCTCTGGGCTTCTTGGGTTTAGCTGTCCCGGCGCCCACTGTTTGGGGGGTGCCCCTTGGGGCCTCTGGCCTGAGCAGCGGCTCCTGCCGATGGGAGGGAGCTCCCTCCTCCTCGTGTCCATCTCCTCCTGACTTCCCACCCTGCAGCCTCTTCTCCTTCCCTGCTTTCCCTCACGGACCCCCCTCCCCGTGCCCTTGATCTGTTGTTTTAGCTCGTACCCCAAGACCTTGACGTCACTCTCTCTCCTGCCTGAAGGCAAGGCTGTCAGCCGGGCCCTCGGGTGTCTGAGACGCACGGCCCTCGGCAGACTGGGTCTTCTCAGCAGTCATTCTCCGCTGCGGGGCCGCCGCAGCCAGCCAGCAGGCTGGGTCAGATCGAGCCCCCTTTTTCCGGAGGATCACAGCTCAGTCTTCTTCCCCACTCACAGCGGAGGGTCTCCCACACACACACACATGCCCACGCCCAGGGGGTCCCCGGCTCAGGACATAGAAAGAAGGTCCTCTTCTTCCACGAAAGAGCCTGCCGTGAAGACGCCCAGCCGGTGTGGCTCCGTGGTGGAGCGTCGCCCTCGGAGCCAGGAGGTCACGGCCCGCAGGTTGAGAACCGCTGCCGTCGAGCCTCCGACTGCTGGAAACCACGGATATTTACATGACGATTCCTAACAGCAGCAAATGACAGTGGTGAAGTAGCAGCAACAACGATTTGATGGCCGGGGTCACCACCACCTCAGGACGTGGATTCAAGGGGGGTCGTCGCAGCATCAGGAAGGCGGAGAACCGCTGCTCCAGGAAAAGGATGCGTCAATACAGCGGTACCTCGAGATACGAGTTTAATTCGTCCCGTCACCTTGAGGCGTGGGAAACTATGAGACGCTCGAGTCGTGGTAAACGGGTGGGTCGTGTGCAGCCGGCCGATCCGCGCAAAGACGCCTATCTCAACTGTTGCTCGTATTTCAAAGCAAAAATCGCTCGCTTGAGGCTCGTATCTCAAACATCTCGTAGGTTAGGGCACTCGTATCTCGAGGTACCGCTGTGTTTATGTTCTGACGAGGGCCAGTTCAGAGAGACGACCCAAGAGGCTGTAGGGCTCCGTGTTTTGTTTGAGACAAAAATAGCTTTGCTAGTTTTTTCCTGGTTTATAAAAAGAACTCATGTTTATCAACCCCAAACCTTGGAGGTTGTTTGTCTGAGGAAGATGTCAGTACAAGTTGGGGTAGAAGGCCAGGGCTTTTCCTGGGCCATACAGTGATACCTCGAGATGCGAGCGCCCTGACATACGAGATTTTTGAGATACGAGCCGTCGAGCCAACGATTTTTGCTTTGAAATACAAGCAGCATTTGAGATAGGAGTCATCGCGCGGATCGGCCGGCTGCACACGACCCACCAGTTTACCGCGACGCGAGCGTCTCATCGTTTCCCACGCCTCAAGGTGACGGAACGAATTAAACTCGCATCTCGAGGTACCGCTGTATTTGCTTTTCCTCCGGTCCTTGCGGGTCTCCTCAGCGACGCGGTGACAAGCCCCAGCTATGGTTAGACGCGTGAAAACGCTTTATCACAGAGGTGGAAAGAATGCCTCGTCGTTTTCTGGATCGATGTGTTGTCTAGCAGCAAGCGTTGGCCAGAGCAGCGCTAACATGCTACAGCTTGAGAGGAAAGAGAGACAATCATTCTTACTAGTTGGAATGACAAAAGGCTAAATTATAAAACGCCACGGGAACAGTCCACATTCACAATGACACACTACCACGGAGGCACACCAGCCAGGCAGGAAGCAATGTTGTAGGCCATTTGAATGTCTTTTCACTTTTCAGTGGGTCTGTGATGTATTTGAGCGATCAGTGTTCTGAGCTGAAGACACATGCATTTTGTGAAGAAAAAAATTACATTTTTAAATCCTCACAGCAAGAATCGTGATTTTGTTGCCGAGTCCCGGAGGCTGAAAATGCTACTGATGTATTTTTTTATAACACCTCACTTGAATTTCCAATAACGTTTTAAGCATTAACCATTTGTTTCTAAGGCACTCTTTAAGTACATAAAAAGGTTTTCGCCCTAACTGGTTTGGCTCAGTGGATAGAGCGTCGGCCTGCGGACTGAAAGGTCCCAGGTTCGATTCCGGTCAAGGGCATGTATCTTGGTTGTGGGCGCGTCCCCAGTAGGCGGTGTGCAGGAGGCGGCTGATCGATGTTTCTCTCTCATCGATGTTTCTAGCTCTCTATCCCTCTTCCTTCCTCTCTGTAAAAGAGCAATAAAATGTTTTTTTTTTTTAAAAAAAAAAGATTTTCTTTTGCATGAAGCTCAGAAATACGCGTTCCGTGCTTACTACGTTTGGAGCCCGATTCTGCACCAGGGGGTGTGTACCAACGCAGACCACACAGATGGCCCCCCACATGGCACGTCTTCCTCCTGGGACTCAGCCTCCCGACTGGAAATATTTGGGAAACAAGGCGGTATTGGCGTTGCTGACACGCACGGACAGCCGGGCCCACGATGGCGGTGTCTGTGCCGAACACGGACAGATGTCCTTTTCTTACCCTTACCCCTTACACAACTCGGTACAACGACCACTCACACAGCACTGCCCCTCGGTGTGAGGAATCGTCATCATCCAGAGGTGGTTTAAAATACACGGAGCATGTGGGCAGGTTACAGGCAAATACTGGGCCGTTTCCTATGAGGAACTTGAGAATCTGAGGGTTTTGGCGTCTGACGGGGACATAGAGGACTGTATCTGTTTTCTTTTTCTTTTTTTTAAATATATTTTATTGATTTTTTACAGAGAGGAAGGGAGAGGGACAGAAAGTCAGAAACATCGATGAGAGAGAGACATCGATCAGCCGCCTCCTGCTTATTCCCTACTGGGGATGTGCCCGCAACCAAGGTACATGCCCTTGCCTGAATTGAACCTGGGACCTTTCAATCTGCAGTCTGATGCTCCATTCACTGAGCCAAACCGGCCTCGGCTGTAAAATAGTTTTATTATTTTTTAAAAATATATTTTATTGATGTTTTACAGAGAGGAAGGGAGAAGGACAGAAAGTCAGAAACATCGATGAGAGAGAGACATCGATCTGCCGCCTCCTGCACGCCCCACACTGGAGATGTGCCCGCAAGCAAGGTCCATGCCCCCGACCGGAATCGAACCTGGGACCCTTCAGTCCACAGGCCGATGCTCTATCCACTGAGCCACACTGGTCTCAGCTGTATCTGTTTTCCAAGACTAGAGAGAGAAGACAAAAGAGCTCACAGATGCCATGTTCACGGATGTGAGAGGACGCGGTACCTGTCGCTCTGAGGTAAGAGGCGGGGCCTGAGACCAGACTCACTAGATCCACCTCCTGGCTCTCATGTTATAATTGTGCGGCCGTCAGCAAGCGACTTAATTTTCCTCCAACTCGGTTTCATCACCTGTAAAATGGGGAACTAGAGTACAGTGGTACCTTGAGATATGAGTTTAATTCGTTCCATAACCTTGAGGCGTGGGAAACTAGGAGACGCTCGTGTCTCGGTAAATTGGTGGGTCGTGTGTAGCCGGCTGATCCGCGTGATGACTCCTATCTCAACTGTTGCTCATATTTCAAAGCAAAAATCGCTCACTCGACGGCTCGTATCTCAAAAATCTCGTATGTTAGGGCACTCGTATCTTGAGGTACCACTGTATGTGTGTGTGTGTATATATATATATATAATTTTATTTTATTTTATTTATTTATTTTGTTTTTTACACTTCTTGATTTCAGAGAGGAAGGGAGAAGGAGAGAGAGATAGAAACATCAGTGATGAGAGAGAATCATGAATCCTCTGCCTCCTGCATGCCCCCACTGGGGATCAAGCCCACAACCCAGGCCTGAATCGAACCCGGGACCCTTCAGTCCTCAGGCTGATGCTCTATCCACTGAGCTGAGCCGGCTAGGGCATTATATGTGTGTGTGTGTGTATATATATATATATATATATATATACACACACACACACACAAACACACACATATATACACACACACACATATACATACATATATATAGTGCATATATATATATATATACATATATATATATATATATATATATATATATATATATATGTATATATTAAAGCTATACTTCCCTTTACAACCTAGAATCAAAAGTCATGTAGCATCGCTTCTGCTCCATTGTGTCTGTTAGAATCAGGTCACAAAGGGAAGGCATGAGCGTCCCCTCCTCAGGGGAGCGGTGCTGACAGCTGGGTGGACACACCGTGGAGCCGCCCTCGCCCGCCAGGATGAGCTGGAGGACCTGTCTGCCCTGGGCCTTCCGGTCTGTAAACCATGAGAGAGACTCAGCGCCCAGGGTCTTGTGAAGAGGAGAGCAGAAACAGACACCCGAGCCTGCCGCTCAGCATGTCTTGCTGAGACCACCCTCCTTCCTGCCCTCTGCGGACCTGGAGGGGCACCTGGGGGTGGCCTCAATGAGGGGCCTTCCAAGCTGACGCCGTAGGGGGTGGGGGATGAGGGGGACAGACTGCCACCTTTCCGAACCCGACGGTGGCCTCTGACAAACCCCAGAGCCAGCAGCCTGCGCCCGGGGGAACGGCCTTGCTATATATGGTCTGCTCCTGGGTTCGGCTCTTTTTAGTGACAGTCTCCAGATATAGGTCAGCCAGTCCCTTAAACCTGGCCCCGTTTGTGGCACCTCCTTTCATGGCAGGACCGCGTACGGAGCCAGAGCCACGAGGGAGGACGGCTGAGCCCGCACGGCTGGTGATGCCTGCATTAGGTAATCTGCCACTCACCCGCCGAGTCAGTGCCGACAGGTGCCCTCCCGCCTGAGATGAGGAGACCGGGACCTGGGTGGGCGGCTGGTCCTGGATTCCACAGGGAGGTGAGGGTGCTCCCCACTTCTCCTCCAGTCTGTCTACGTCCTGGCATGTGGAATCACGTCAAAGGAACAACAAAAATAAGTGCGGTTCAATAATGTACAGGAACCGGAACGAGTTGAGTGAAAAACAAGCCAGATAACCATGTGGCGGGTCTGCCTGAAGCGGCCAACAGGAGGACGTCCATTTCAACGGCGTAATTGAATTCAACATTTCAGCACAAATATGTTGTAAATATATTTTATTTATTTTTTACAGAGAGGAAGGGAGAGGGATAGAAAGTCAGAAACATCGATGAGAGAGAGACATCCATCAGCCACCTCCTGCACATCCCCTACCCTATCGGGGATGTGTCTGCAACCAGGATACATGCCCTTGACCAGAATCGAACCCGGGACCTTTCAGTCCGCAGGCCGATGCTGTATCCATGGAGCCATACCGGTTTCGGCAATATTTCAGCACGAATATGTTTTAAAAAGCCGGGGAGGGGGGCTGGGCTGGAAGAGATAGCCACATGCCTTGTACGCACAATGCATAACCCAGGGGCACAGACCACAGGGGACACAGACCACAGGGGACACAGACCACAGGGGGACACAGACCACAGGGAGGGGGACACAGACCACAGGGAGGGGGACACAGACCGCAGGGAGGGGGACACAGACCACAGGGAGGGGGACACAGACCACAGGGGGACCCAGGCCTGGGGCAGGAGGCTGGCCAGAGGGGTCCATGGTGGCAGGAGGGGGCTGAAGGGGACATAGGGAACACTTCCAACAATAAGGATTGAACACACGCACCATAAAAATACATCAATTCTGCCAAGAGACAAAGTGACAGGCCCATCACCACCTCCCCCTGCCAGGGACGCCCTGGATCCCCATTATTTAAACGGGTCCGGGGACTTTTCCACCGCCTTCTAGTCCCGCAGCAGCAGCGGTCAGTGTCCACGGAGCCTCCTGCGAGCCGCCGCGGGTCATGGACATTAATTACAAACCTCGCAGCCCAGGCGCGCACCGCTCTCCCCGCTGTATGGGGTCCGTGCACATAGTGTAGGACACACTGGGGTCTGCAAACGAAGCATCTAGAACACCCACCCACCCCTCTGCGCGGGCACGTGCCCCGGCCTGGCCTCCAGCTGCCCCCGCCCCGCGCCCTGGTTCCGCGGGGGCCGGTGCGCGCGTGGAAGGGGCACCGGCCCGCGCGCCCTCCTTTGGGGTCCGGGTGGGCGGCGGGATGGGGGTGTTGGGGGGACGGATGGATGCTGCCTCCCCGCTTCCTCTGCCTTTCAGGTCGCATCTGGGGCGCGCGGAGCTGCGGCGGCGGCCGCCGGGGGGCGCTGCGCGGCCGGAGGAGGAGGCGGAGGCGGTGCGCGCAGCGCGGCCGGAGGAGGAGGAGGAGGAGAAGGAGGAGGCGGCGCGGGTCCCGCGGGCGCGCGGAGGGCGAATCCGGCCGCGAGGTCGCCGCCCCCGCCCCTGGGCGGCCCCGCCGGGGGGAGTGGCCCCGCGCTCCGCCGCCGCCCGCGCTCCGAGGCCCCGCACTCGCCGCCGCCGCCGCCCAGCGCGCACCGCCGCCCGCAGCCCGGAGGCGCCAGCGCGGGGACCGGCGCGGGGACCGGCCCGGGGCGCAGCCCGGAGACGCAGGGGGCGCGGGGGGCGCGGGGGGCGCAGCGGAGACCGGACAGCGCGCGCCCGGCCTCCCCGCCGCGGAGCCAGCCGCCGCCGCTTCCCGGGGCCGCGGAGCGAGGACGACGAGGAGGCGCGCGGCGCCCGGCGAGGTACGGGGAGCCCGTTCCCTCCTCTCCCTTCTCTTCTCCCTTCTCTTCTCTCCCCCGTTCCCTCTCCTTCTCTCTCTCCCTTCTTCCCTCTCCTCCTCCCTGTTCTCCCGCCGGGTCCGCGAGGCCCTCGGGGGGCGGCGAGCGTGCGCCCCGCGCCTTTGTGCCCGGGTCCCCGCGGGGCGCGCGGTGGAGGCGGCCGGACCCCGCGCCCCGGGGAGAGGGCGCCGCGTGGGGGCCCCGCCGCGCTCCGGGCTCCGCGGCGAGGCCCGGGGGGAAATGGGGGCGCAGACCGAGTTGCTCTGACTTCGCGCCCCCGCGCCCCGCGGCCCGCGCCCCCGCTCCCCGCGGCCCCGGATCGCCCTCGCGCGCCCCCGCGCCCCGCGCTCCTCCCGGGGCCCCGGTTGCCTGGAGGGCGCGCGGGCGGGAGCCTCCTCCGGGCTCTGGGAGCGGCGGGGAACAATGGGGCTCCGGGGCGCGGGGTCCGGGGCGGCCTCAGCTGCGCCCGCGCCTCCTTTGTTCGGCGGAGGGGCCGCCCGGCGCCCGCTTCCTGCCCGGGACGCGCGGCTGCGGCTCCGGGGGCCGGGCGGGCGGGGCCGGAGTGGGGAGCGGATTGGGATCCGCGCGCGAGGGAGCGGGCCCCGGGGAGGGGGTGCTGCGGGGGGAGGGGGTGCTGGGGGCCCGGGGTGCGGAGGGGAGGACGCACACCGCCCGCGGACCCGGCCGCCAGGGCGCACGCACGGGCCCCGCTTTGTTCGGGCAGCGCTCGCGGCGGCAACAAGTGGTGAGCGAGCGCCCCGAGTCCTGGGGCTCCCCAAGTTTCCCCGAGGCTCCCCGAGTCCTGGGGCTCCTGGGCGCCCCCCAAGTTCTGGGGGCCCCCGAGTCCTGGATGAGTCCTGGGCTCCCCGAATTCTGGGCTCCCCGAGTTTCCCCGAGGCGCGTTTCCTGACACCGGACCCTGCCCGTTCCCGGGAAACCACTTTTTGTTTTTTGTTTGTTGTTGTTTTTGGTTTGTTTTGTTGTTGTTTTTGGTTGGTTTCCCCCCAGGACCCGGGCGCCGGCGTGCGTGCGCGGTCTGGGCCTGGGTGCGCGCCGCCCGCGGGGAAGGATGGCCCCGGGGTCCCAGGCTCGCTTTGCAGGATCCACGGGGCCTGAAGCGTCTGCATAACCTACCCGCTTCCAGGAGTGTTTGGAGGTGCTGGGGGGCGGGGACCACCAGAAAGCGAGCCCTGGCTGAGGGGCGCCTGGAGTTAGGTGAGGCCGCCCTGGAAACCCGGGGACCCTCTGTCCCCCAAAACACCCCCCAACACACACACACACACCCCCAGGCCCAGGCTCTGAGCGGGGACCCCGGCTTTGCGCCCTGGCTCCCCCTCCTCCTGGCGGGTCTTCTGCCCCAGAGAGAGGGGACGCTTCCCATTTTGGGGGAACCGGGGAGGGAGGGTTACCTGCAACCTGTTGGGCATCTATGTGTGAAGGGACTCCTTCCCGGGTGGGAATCAAGACACCCAGGAGGATGGGCTGGCCTGCGTGTGTGTGTGTGTGTGTGTGTG
>PVJN01017608.1:0-40315 GCA_004026805.1 Lasiurus borealis
TCCCAAAGGCCAAAGTTGGACAGTACATTTTTGGCCTCATACTAAGAAGGAAGCCAAACTTGACTTTTATCTCTAATTACTATAAATGCTAGTTTTGAATCATGGTGTTGGATCTATTTTACACGACAGCATGGCTCTTTGTGTTTTTTTGTGTGTTTTTTTTTGAAACTGCACTGTCCTTGTTTCAGTGATATGGCGCTACTTTCACGGCACCCTACTGCCAAGGTATGCTGAAGAAAGAAACGGCGTCAATGTTGTCAGCGGTCCTGTGTTTGACTCTGACTACGATGGACATTATGATGCCTCAGAGACTCTGAAACAGTAAGAACATATTTTATTAACCCTTAACCACAGCTGTTGACTGGGACTATCTTCTGGATGAGTCAGCAGAACCTTTACGATGCAGACTTATGTTCGTGAAATGTCTCATTACACTGGAAGCCCTTGAAACACCTGATTAGTTTTAATGTTTTGCTAAGTGTTCAGTAAAACATGTAAAAAAATATTTTTGCTGATTTCAGAGAGGAAAAGAGAGATAGAGATAGAAACATCAATGATGAGAGAGAATCATTGATTGGCTGCCTCCTGCACTCTCTGTTCTGGGAATCGAGCCCGCAACCTGGGCATGTGCCCTGACCGGGAATCAAACCTTGATTTTCTGGTTCCCATGCTGATGTCTGAACCACTGAGTTACACTGGTTCTGGGCAGCGCAATGTTTTTTAGCTGGAGAAAGCAGTGTTCCTCCACCACTGAGCTCAGATGAGTAATTCTTGAGCTCAGATTCAACTCTAAGAAGAGAACATCAGTGTTTAAAATCTCTATGTGTAGCCATGATATCATCTTAATTAACATACTTCCAATTAGAAGAACCATATTGTGCAACTAGAGGCATCCTGAGTCTAGGAATCAACAGGCTAATAAAACTGTAGGCCGGGATGAATGTCATAACTTTTACCCAACTCTGGCTGGCGGGGAATGATAGAGGATCGTCTTGAGGAAACATCAGTGGGGCTGTTTCTATAAAGGAGAGGTGGAGAACAATTTAGAGATGGGTTGATCTTTACTAAAACAGTAATTTGAAGATTTTTTGGACTAATTTTGCTATTAAGGCTATGAGAAAAAGGGACTGAACAATCTGCTGAGACTGAGGTCCTTTCTAAGAATGTCTCCTGCACATGATTTAGGGATTACTGTGTATACACATATTAATTTATAAAATCACAATTTCTTACTACTATCCTTTGAGGCATCAAGGTACCTTCCAGAGAGGAAGGGAGAGAGATAGAAACATCCATGATGAGAGAGAGTCATTGATTAGCTGCCTCCTGCATGCCCCCTACTGGGGATCGAGCCTGCAACCTAGGCATGTACCCTGACTGGGGAGTTAATGGTGACCTCCTAGCTCATAGGTCAAAGCTCAACCACTGAGTTACACCAGTCGGGTCAGAGCTGTCTTGTTTAATGTGTTTTATATATTATGGTTCTACATAAGATTGCATTTGAAAACAATGATACCAGTACCTTAAATCTTGAAAGATGCTGAAAAAAACACAAAAAACAAACAAACCTAGTTTCCAGACCAAAGGAAACAATTAAAATGAGGCAAATGTGTTACTTGGAATATCTTTGAGGATATGCTGCAATGAAAAAATATAAAGTTATTAGTACAGAAAAGAAAATCCAGTTAAAACAGAGAATTCATAGCAATGTGGCTTTTCTGAAGGAGCAGGAATTAAAAAATCTCAACCTTGTTCTCTCTCTCTGGCCATTGTCTGTCCACAGCTACACAGAGTTTAAAAGACTATTGCCTTAATATCTTAGTTGTAGGTATTAAAAATTATTTGTGTCTCAATTCCAGTGTGTTACAGTAGAACTTTAAAAATTCCAAATTCAATAAATTTCTATAGAAAATAAAAATTATTTGGGTTGAGTTTATCTATCTTCTAGTTCTTTCTCTCTCAACATGGCAGAATAAGTTGAAGTGTCATGATTACTGACACTTTTTAATATACTTATTTATTTGGCTGAATTAGATTTTTAGAAATATTGTATGAAAAAAATGCTTTACTGAAATATTTGTTAGAGGGAAGATTGTTATTTCTTTCTTAAACTGAATATTATCTTGTTTTACAGAAACATGAAACTCATCCGTAATCAAGAAATTCTGATTCCAACCCATTTCTTCATTGTGCTAACAAGTTGTAAAAATATATCCCAGACTCCCTCACAGTGTGAAAATTTAGATACATTAGCTTTCATTTTGCCTCACAGGACTGATAACAGTGAGAGCTGTGTGGTAAGTAGCCTTTGTTAATTTACTTTAAACATTGAAAACATATCTGTGGATCTCATATCTAATATTATTATTATGAAAGAGAACATAACTTGAATATACTTTGAAATTATAGGATTACTTTAATTTTGATCCTCTAAACAGACCTATCATAGGGACTTGTTTAGACAACATTTCAAATTAATTTTCTATATATCACTTTATTGTAAAAATCATGTTTGTTCCTAATTATATGTTCTTATTCTGTTGTCATTTGAATGTTTGGAAATAATTGTTTTATGTTTTTTTTTTATTTGCTCAGAATTTAAAATATCTAAACTGTAGTCTTTGAGCATCAAGATTGCATTAAAATTTTAGTAATTTTGAAGCTTTTCCTTATAGTGAGTCAAAATATTTTTTTCAGAGTACTTCTAGGATATCCTAGTTGGTTTTTTCTCCCCCCCTTCCCCTTTTTCTTTTGCCATTGAATTTATACAAAGACCTAGATTGGCAAATATATTTGGCTTTCTATCAGTCTCAGTGGATTGGTTTTGACACGTGGAGTCCTGTGGTCAAAAGGATCTCAAAGCCCAGTCTGAGCTTGGCTAGAGAGAATGCTGTGTCACTCATTCATTTACTCCTTCATTCATTCTTTTAAGCCGTCTTTGGTCCAGTTATTCTTCCCTTTAATAAATATTTGTTGCCAGATATACTAGGAACTAAGAACATAGCAGTGAACAAAACAGTGCTCGGTGATGGGCCCATGAGTAGAGTACAGTGGCCCATTTGCCATCCCTCACCTAGTGGTCTTTCTCTATATCATTCATTAAAATGAATGAGGATATGTCTCACTTTAATTGTTTCACTGATAAACTTTCAGAACCAATTGACCAGTCTTTTTAGAACACAGTTGTCATTAAGTTATTTTTTTCTCCTTATTTTTCATAATTAAGTACAGAATAACAGGATACTAGCTATTTGGATGTATATTGGGCATCTAACTCTACTAACTGGTCAGTGATATGGCTGCTGTTGGAACAATGAACATATCCTTATTCATTGCTTTCTCTTCCTTGAGAAATTAAACAGTCATTAAAGGTATCAGTTAGTGTTGTGTTCTGCAACAAGTAACAAGAGAACCCAGTTACAGTGACTGAGCAAATACAAAGTTCCTCATATAATAGAAAGCCCAGAGGTGGACAGTCTTGGACACTGCATAGGTCAGCTGCACTATTAAGAACCCAAACCTTTCTGTCTTTCTGTGCCACTGTTCTTAGCATGTGGCCCATGTGGGCTAAAGATAGTTTCTATTTCTCTAGGTGTCATGTCTGAATGCTGGACCCTACACCAAAAAAAGTGTCATCAAGAGACTTATGCTTATATCACATGATGTTAAATGCCATACTTTAGGTGTTGAGTTCCTTTTCCATCTCTACTTTTCCAAAAGCTCTTGTGCCAATATCTTAAATATAAACAAGTAGTGACTAAGGATTGGCTAGATATTGGCCTAGGACCGGGATTGGCAAACTGTGGCTTGCGAGCCACATACAGCTTTTTGGTCCCTTGAGTGTGGCTCTTCCACAAAATACTACCTCCTGTGTGAGTCTATTTTGAAGAAGTGGCATTAGAAGAAGTTTAAGTTTAAAAAATTTAGCCCTCAAAAGAAATTTCAATCCTTGTACTGTTGATATTTGGCTCTGTTGACTAATGAGTTTGCCGACCACTGGCCTAGGAGAACAGATGCCTTATGTGTACTTTTTATATATTTCTGTAAACATTGGAACAGATGGAAAATATCTACTGGCCAAGTTGTCTACTGAGTCAGAGCTGTTACCTTGAGAGCCAGAAGGAAGACATTTGCAGAGAAGCAGGCTGAGCAGTATTGAGTAGTGGATGATTGGAGGCGAATGAGAAAATGGAAATTATTAGCCTACTTCCCCTTTATGCGAAAAGTCTATATTTATCATCTACAATAATAAAAACATAACATGCTAACTAGACAAGACAGCTGAACAACCTTCTGGATGTCTTTCTGGATGTCCTTCTGGACGAAGCTGCATTGGTAGAAGCCAAGGCAGAGGTGATTAAGGGCGATCAGGCAAGCAAGTGAGCAGTTAGGGTCAATCAGGCAGGCAGGCAAGTTAGGGGAGATGAGGCAGGCAGGCAGGTGAGCTGTTAGGAGCCAGCAGTCCCGGATTGCTAGAGTGTGCAGGCTGGGCTGAAGGATGCCTGGGCCTCTAGTTTTCAATAATAATGTCCTGAGGGTATGTGAACCTTATTGAGGGATGTCTGTAAAGAATAGTCATATCCCACCAATACTTGGATACTTTCTTCATCTGACCTTCTCTAGGAGCTTTTTTCAGAAGGATTTATACTAATACATCAATGTGCAATTGCCACCTCTGTTACCTGCTTCAGCTACCAGCTCTACTTCCATGTGCCAGAGCAGAGCATATGTCTTCAATTCCTTACTGATCTCATATTAGCTGAGACTTTACTACCTCACTAGAAATGATTATGTTTTACCACTCGCCTCAACCTTTTCTTCATTGCAAATATGTACATAACTGATTCTGATAAGAACTAGTGTTTGTATTGTGCATTTGCACCCATCATTACATTGGATCCTCAAAACAACCCTCTAAGAAAGGTGCAAGGTAAGAGAATCAGGATTCAGATGTTAAGTAACTTGCCTTAGTTTATCCGATAAGGTGATGGTGGAACCAGAAATTGAATCCAAGTTTCTTTATGCTAATTCCCACATTCTTTCTACCGTCTTATGTTGCTTCTGTTTTCCAACATTTTTTAACCCTACACTATTGAAATTTCTTGCACCAATGCAATAAATAAACATCTAATCCAGGTATACTTGTCTTTTCCCAAAATGGATACATCTGATTAGACACACATCCATCATATATATTAAATGGTAAAGTATTCAAGAGCAGGGATTAATCTAACAAATTTTGTGGCATCTGCCATTTGGGAGCCAAAGTGTCAAAGCTGATTAAAATGGGGGACATGGAAGGCTGGTAGGGAAAGTACACTAACTGTTTTCTAGTGACGTTTCTTCTTTATTTTCCACCCTCACAGCACGGGAAGCATGAATCCTCATGGGTTGAAGAGTTGTTGAAATTACACAGAGCTCGGATCGCAGATGTGGAACACATCACTGGACTCAACTTCTATCAAGAAAGAAAGGAGCCAATTTCAGACATTTTAAACTTGAAAACACATTTGCTAACTTTTAACCAAGAAGACTGACATATATTTTTTATTCCAAAAAACAGACCATAAATCTTTTTGAAAGAACCTTCTATTTTTACACAGTCCTCCGTTCACACGATTGCATTGTTTGGAAACTGTCGACCACAGTTAGAACTGGGACTCCTCGGTGATACGACCATCTCAGGGAAACGCGTGGCCTCGGCATAGCAGTAGGAAAGTGTTCCTGTTGAGTCTTGCACATGTTTGAATGTGTAATAATTCAAATTTGGGAATAAAGACAGACCAAACTTAGAACTGCTCTTCTACTTCTCTGAAAGGCAGAAGTAGCCTGTGAACATTGTCTGGATACCAGATATTCGACTCTTATTATCATGAATAAACTGATGGAGCTGGCAACAGCACACGTATGAATAGGATTGGACTAATCCATGTTACGTTAGTATCTTCACAAGAATTTAAAAACAATTCTTGATTTTTTTAAAAAAGTGATTTTGAAATTTCATTTATTTTAGTTTTAATAAAAAAAAGTTAATGGAAGCAAATTTTTCTGAAGTTCTCAAAAGGCAACATATGTAATCCTGTGTTGTTGGATTTTTTAGTTATGATTGGGCTTCTCCAGGTTTAAAGGCTTTCACAAGTTAAACTCTGAGGAAGATCTGTGAATTGAATATGTCAATCTTTATAAAGTTTACTCTATATTTGTACTGAAAAATAAAGATATCCCCATCTGGCTCACTGGTTAACAACACAGGTTGAAAACAGCTCTAGAAGTGGTGTGCTTAGACTTAAAAATGCCCGGTCTTGGTGAAACTTCAGAGAACCTGTCAACTCATGCAAGGTGGCATTTGTCATCGAGATGGTAGGAATGTTTTCTCTGTACACAAATATGACTCCACCAACAGCAGAGCTATACTGTGCTGAGCTGTTTATTTGAAGTTCCATAGATTTAAAGAGAACACATTACCATCACTTCATATCTACGTGGTGGTCATAGAAACGATCTTGATTTATGCACTGTATAGACTACATCCTTTAGTGCCAACCTGTGAACCGTCAAAGGCTACATTCACTTTTAGGTTCCCTGGGTCTAATTTAGGTATTCTATTAGTGCTCCAAAGATTTGTATTTGCCCTTCAGATGATATTTATTCTCCAACAGCCTTGGGGCCACAGAGTCCTTTAGATAATACAATTTGCATCTGAAAATTATTTAATAATTAAGAAAGTTTCACATGTTTTTGTTTTAATCCACAAATTCCTGATGCTCAGCACATGGTTTTTCATTTTGAAAATGTTTCATTTTCTCTCTGTTGTTAAATTGAGTAATTTCTCTTTTCAGGTTCACTGATTCTTTTCTCTGTCTAATCCATTATGCTGTTGAGCTCATCTTTTTTTAAAAAAATATTTCAGTTATATTATTATTATTTGTAAAATTTTTATTTAGTTCTTTGTACCTTTTATTTCTTTGCTGAGACTTTGTATTTTTTCATTTGTTTTAAGAATGTTTGTAATTGCTCATTGAAGCATTTTTATAAAGGCTGCTATGAAATCCTTGTCAGATAATCCTGACATCTCTGTCACCTTTATGTCGGCATCTATTGTCTTCTGTCATTCAAAATGGTTGTCCTGTTTTTCATTGTGATGTTGATTTTCAATTGAAATCTGGATATTGTAGGTATTATGTCATATGACCATAGACTTTCTTTAAACCTTCTGTTTTAGTTGAGTTCCTCTAATATCCTAGCAGGGGAATTGGGATCACTGCTTCATTATTGATAGGTGTGTTCCCTACTCAGTCTCCATTGATACTTGGGATGGGTGGGTACAGTGGTTGCTCCTGGACATGGTGAGTCTTCAGCTCCCTACTTGAACTCCATTGATGCCTCCATGGCTGGGATGTGCAGGCGCCCTGAACTGTTCCCATGTAGTCTCCACTGACCCTGTGGGCTGTGGTGGCAGGGGAAGGTTTATTATCACCCGGTGGAAAGGAAATTACCTGCTCCCTACTCAGCCTTCTCTGACACTACTGTGGCAGGAGAGTTGGGACACCTGTTTGCAGCCTGACGAGGATGGAAGTCTAGGCTCCCCTTTCTGTCTTTACTGGCCTAAGTGGGGTCATGACCTTTTCTGTGGTGTTTGGCTGAAGTGGGAGCAGTGACTGTTTTTTCTCTTTCTAGGCTAACTCTTCTTCTGCTCCCTTGGATAGAAAGAGAGAGCATGGGCCATTTTTAGGGTGTCTTTTTATCTGTACTCAGCTTTTCCAGGTTGCTGACTTCATCACTTCCATGTCTGGAACATATGAGCTAACAAGACAACTCAGAAACTCATCACAGTGTTGTTCCTTGGATCCCAAGTACTCTAGTCTGTCTGTCTGCTCTCTACCTTTCAGAATCTTCCTGTCTTGTATATAACTAGAGGCCTGATGCATGAAATTCATGCATGAGTACAGTCCCTAGGCCTGGCTTGTGAGATCAGGGCCATCCTCCCTGGCTGCTGCAGCTGCTGCCACCCACCCCCAGTTCCCCATGTGCCATCGAGGGATCGGAGCCTGATAGCCAGAGGGAGGTGGTCAGCATGCCTCATTGCGATTGGCTGAGTAGTTGTTCTTCTGGTTGCTCTACCATTCTATCAATTTGCATATTACTCTTTTATCTGTATAGATAACCAAGCTTTTTATCTATACGTAGCAGAAGGATATCTACTTCTTCAGAGAAGTGTCTCATTGATCTTTATCTATTCTTCAAAATGCATGCAGGCACATGATTTTCTCTACATGAAGCATCTTAGCAGATCTTAATGGATGACCGGATGTCTCTCACTTTTGCCAGACAGCAGGAATCCTAAGAAAAGTTACAATCCTTACCATCCTGGAGAGAGAGAAGAGGCAGCGGAAGTGTAAATGATCCCTGAAAAAGTGGTAAATGTTACAATGGAGCCAGGGAGCACAAAAGAAGCACGAGGTGTTGCTTGGCAGTACCAGTGGGGCTTCCCAGAGGTGGTGACATTGGGGCTAAGACTTGAAGAATGAACTGAAGCTCTTTGGGTGAATGGATGAAAAAAAGACATGGTATTCTCCCTCGGATGGATATATTTTTGCCATTTTGCCATTTACTGCTACTGCTGGTATTTTTTACAAGTATCACCATGTCCAACTTAAACAACTATTTCATTTTATTTTATTTTTGGCTTTGTTATAATTATCTCCTGTTCTTAAAGGAAATGTCAGACTATAAATTCTGTGCTGACTCATTAAAGGAAACAGCATCCATATCTTTTTCTACTTAGCTTCCCCACCTCCCCCCAGTTGCTCTTATATAGTATTCCTTTTTTTTTTCTTGTGTCTTGAAAGGGATCCCTCTTTTCACTATTTCATCAATTTAAAGCATGTAACTAGTTACCCCTTTCCCAATTTGGTGAATTCATATGACCATATATGGAAACACTTCTACTTTCCCCAATAAAGGCTATTCTTTGCTTCTCAAATGCTAAGCAAAATTTTTACTACTAATTTTACTTCCAGGCCTCTGTTCAGTATTTCTTAAAACGAGGTAAGTAACTCCCACATAAAATTGCATAGCTAGTCAATTTGTACACAGCAGGCAAACAACCAGGTGGAACTTAAAAATACGTTCCAATATCAGAGGAAAGAGGGCAGATTTTAGGGGGAGAAGTGGAATGTTCAGAGTCCAGGGAGGTAAGTAGATATGTAGAGGGCTGTTAGGCTAGTTGGCCTGGTCCTGTTTAAGGAGATAGACAGACAGGGAAGGAGCTGAACCACCTTCTACAGGAGAGGCTCATACCCCCTTGTACATTTTTCTCTCATTTGTTACAATAACTGTCCTGCCCTGTCCTGTGAGTACATGCTTATCTATAATAGGAAATGGCATTTGAACTTTGAAACTAAATATGATTACACTTCATGCTGAAGCTTATCACAGGAACTGGTGGGTGGGCGCTTTCGTGAGCATTAAGTAAAAATTTTTGGCTTTAGTTCTAAGGACATTCTTCCTGGATTTTTGGCCAGTCTATATTGTAAGGTAGAAAGAAAAAATCTACAGAATATAAGAGTCTCTAAGCTAAGAAATGGGGATGTACCAGTAAAAGGTGTCTATACAGAAGCTTGGCTGCTTTCCTTTGCGGAGAGGAGAGAGACAGTGTGTGTGTTTAGAAGGTGGGGGCAGAACATATGGGGGGTGGTGTTTATCCAGGGACTGATACTGAGGGCAAGGGTTGTAGACAATAAACCGCAGCTATATTGTTGGAAGGAGGAAAAAAAAATAGCCAAAGTTCACTTCAGGCACTCAGAGTAAACATCCATTTCTGATCTGTGACCTATATTCTTGTTTTGGGTATTTTAATTACATTTAATCACACTTCCAGGTAAAAGCAAGCGACAGGCATATATAAATATCCTTCCAGTATTTAGAATGGTCTGAAACCAGAGGGAAAGTTTCCAACTTGTAACTTCCATAATTTTTTTTTTTTCAACATGAAATGTTTGCATCTATTCTCTCCTTTGTACATAAATAGAGACTGGAGAAAAAAATAAAGATGTTTACTAGAAGTCATATGCATTCCAGAAACCATAGATGCATAAAGTACATTTTAGCCTACCAGAAATAAAAGAAAGAAAATAAAAAATCTCTGAAATAGGTTGTGTATCTATGTGATGCCAAAAGGAAATAATATTTAAAAAGTTCTCTCCCATTCCGTCAGAGGTGATTTTATTTTATTTTAAATATATTTTTATTGCTTTCAGAGAGGAAGGGAAAGGGAGAGAGATAGAAATATCAATGATGAGAGTCATTGATCAGCTACCTCTTGCACCTGCCCCACCTAGCCTGTGCCCTGTGATTGGAATTGAACCTGGCACCTTTCAGTCCACAGGCCGATGCTCTATCCACTGAGCCAAACCAGCTAGGGCCACCAGAGACTATTTTAAATTTAAATTCAACTTGCCCATTGTGAATGGAAAGGGGTATATAGAAGTTTGGTGACCAAAAATAATCTTACAAGATGATCTGATCATAACCTTGTATTGGGTCGGTAATGGCTGGTAATGACACCTTTTATAGTAAAAGTTTTTTAAGCAAGCCCTGTTCATTTTCCTTGTGGCTTATGGGTTAACACCCTTAAAATGTCAGAAGCAGCCCTCTTTACCAGACCCCTTGAAGGTGTAACCACCCTCCAAAGAGGACATAATCTTGTTAACTTCTTTAGTGAAACGTTTTAAACTAGTCCTATCCATTGTTCTTATGCATCTAAATTAACACATTTTTGAAATATCCCTCAAAGGGAGTGTTAATCCTTCAGAGAGCACTTAATCTTGTCAACCTGTAATCCGATTCCCCATTTCTTCCTCCCACCTTCATATAATCTGCTCCTTCTTTCCTTAATTTCAAGTGCATAAAAGAAGCTGCAAACCTGTTATTCTCCTGATTATTTGATAACTTGCTCCCTAGCATATGTCAGTTTGTCTCAAATAAAATCTTACAAAATTTTCTACAGGCTTGGATATTTCTTACATCAACAGTACCTAGACCCTGGATGCTAGATCCAAAGACAGCGCTTACTAGAAGCAGTCTGAAAGCATACAAGCAAAGAAAATAATCTCAGGATGGTGTGGTTATAGGTATCAAAGGACTGTTAGCATCCACTTGGGGCTTCCAGGGACCTGGCAAGATCATATCCTAAAGAGAACACTTTACCACAAACTTCATGAGGAAACTGAGAAGTTCCAAAAAGCTGCACTATCTAAACATTTTTTCAGCCCGTGTTCTTCTGTTACATTTGCTAAGACTGTCTCCTCTGGCCTTATTCCCCCAAAATGTAACTTTGATGAGATGGGATTGCAATTCGATACTGTGGGATATTTCCCCTCAGTGGTGGCCACTCTCACTTGGCATTTAAAATATATTTCTCAAACCTGTAGCTTCCTTTTCATGTGTTTATTGTCTCCAAAGTCATCTGTCATTGATAAGAGAAATCATCTTTCTATCCCTGTTTCTAGCGCAATGCCAGGCAGAGAGTAGTTGCTCAATTAAAAACCACTGTTGAGAGGAGTAAAAACCTATGACATGAAACTACCAAAACAGCTCAGGAATCACAGATGAAGGGAAGGCAACTAGAGCAATCACACAGAAACTAGTTCTTCTTTTCATCCCTAGTTTTTTTAAGTGCCAGATGGGGATGCAAATGGGATATGTTTAAAACGAAGTTCATTTACAGGTATCCTCCTATAGCACAAGGCAGAATTTTTAAAAAATAGTACCTAGACATCAAGTAACGCCATTCACAGTGGTTGCACTGACTGCATCCTGCGGAAAGTATGCTGCCCAGTGAACGGAACAGGAAAGAATGACCTGTTCAGAATTTTGACATCTCAAATGAAAACCTCTTTACAAGCACACAGTGTTGCCCCAGCAACAAGCTGCTGCTGTAAACCTTCGCCAGCAGTGATGGAGACGCACAGGAGCATCTTAGTTCTCACGTTCATCAACTCCAGATAACCTTCTGCCGTGAGGAAAGGCACGTCAGGCCGGAAGGATATAAGCAGGTGAAACATCTGAAACAAACACATTTCAGGCAAAAAAACACACATTTGCTTTATCGAAGAGGAGAGAGATTTTCCCACCCCTTCCTCCTCTCTTGGAAATCCAGGGCAATGGAATCTAGCATTGGTGGAGATGTATTGAACCAGGAGGATTAGGGGTGAGTGAAATCATTCTGTCCATCAGATGTCTGATGATAGTTGACGGTGAAAAAATTCAAATTTTCATGTGCCTTTCAGTAATAGTACTGTGATAACAAAGGTCTCTGAAACTAGATCAAATGTGATCATTTTAATAGCGGCTTTTCCTAGCTGCTTATTTTGTTTCAGGCATTGTGTTAAATGGTATATATATATATATATATATATATATATATATATATATATATATATTCTCAATAATTCCATAATGTGAAAATATTAACCCTAACCCTGGAGAGTGGGTTATCCCTTGTAAGAATTTGAACCAAGGTCTTGGCAAACTCAAAACAGTATATTATATTGCCTCCTTAAATAGCGCATTAAGCATGTTCAAGTTCTCTCTCCTGTTTGTTAGTTTATTTTGTTCATTAGATTCCACATATGAGTGAGATCATCTGGAAAAGAAAAAGAAAGAGGAAAAAAAAATCTCATGGACACAAACAACAGTGTGTTGATTGGGTGGTGGGAGAGGAGGATGAGGAGGAAGATGCAAAAGGGTATAATAGGTATAAATGAAGCTGGAAAGAGTCTTGACTAGGATTGGTGAACACATAATACAGTGTACGGATGATGTGTTCTGGAATTGTGCACCTGAAACCTGTATAATTTTGTTAACCAGTGTCACCTCAATAAATTCAATAAAATGAAAAAAGCTCAAGTTTATCAAGATCTACTTCATCAGTAGTTGAATTCTAAGCCAGTTCTTGAAATAAATGTATTAGTAGTGTATCAATAGCATGAAATATCATTAATTAAAAAAGCACAAAAAAAATCGCCCCAAATGTTAACTCTCAATTGAAAAAATGGGCAAAAATATGGATTAAGTCATTCAGAGGGAAGAAATGCAGAGAGCAAATATGAATAAAAATGTTTTAGCTCATTAATTAGATCCTAGATATGCTAATGACATATTTGTTCTTACCATATGGGAAAGGATTCAAAGATGCACATCTCCAGTGTTAATAGGCAGTCATGCCCTGAGGTTGGTGGCACAAGATGTTATGATATATCTAAAGGCAACTTGAAAATTGTGCTCTGAAAGTCTAAAAATTGTTCACGAACCATGATTCATATATCAGTTCTTCAGATTTATTTGGAGGAAGCCAATTTACTATGTAGAAAAATACAGTGATGCTCAATCTAAATGGTTGACTCTTACTGGAGAAATGGTAATAATAGTATATGCATATAACATAATATTCTCTTAAAATTTGGTATTTATCTAAAACTTCACAAGATAAGAATTGAAAATGATGGCTTCTAAAATAGCGTATGATCACTTATCCATTTGGTGAAAGGAAAAATAGAATCCCCTTTTCTACCTCTTCTTCTGTCACTCTCCTCTTTAGTTTCTCCACATTCTTCTCAAGGCAGTAAATTCGCTAAAATATTAACAATGATTATGTCTGTGTGGTGGGGTTTGGGGTGATCCTCAGCTTCTCATAATGCATTTATTTTATAATCTGGGGGGAAATGATGAATTCAGAAAGTTCATTTAGGCAACAACAATGTTTAACTTCCTAAGGAATCAATTTGGGTACTGATAATCACATACACTCTATTTGCCCAAAAGCAGAGAGTAGTGAATAAGAGATATTCCCTCACTGCAGTGCTGTTCACTATGGCGATGGTAACACAATTCCAAAAAGCCCAGGCTGACCTGAATTCTGCCATACTGAACAAGACTTGGTCTTTTATCATCTACCTATCAAAAACTTTCAGTGTTTCTGTTTTTGCATCTGTTTTTACATTCCTTCTGGTCTTCACAGAGGAGGTGTGATTCTTTTTTCCCCAGACCTGACTCCTCACTCCTCCATGGCTTTGTTTCATTAATTCTCTCTCTCTCTCTCTCTCTCTCTCTCTCTCTCTCTCTCTCTCTCCAGACACACACACAATCTGTGATTCTGACCTCTGTACTGCGCCCATCTCTTTGCTTTGACTATGTACTTGCCTCTCTATTTTTCTGCAGTATTCACCCAGTTGTTTCTGTCCCCGGCTCTCTCTCAGTTTTCTCTTTTCACTGTGGGACAGGACACATAAGGGACTAGTTTCCATTTCCTGACTGTTTTCTCACCAACTCTCCCTCTTTTTAAGACTCCAGTAAGTTGCTTTCCACCACCTCCCAAAACCTCCCCAATAACCTCTCTTTTAAAAACTAACAATGGCCCTAGTTGGTTGGGCTCAATGGATAGAGCATCAGCCTGTGGACTGAAGGGTCCTGGGGTCAATTCCAGTCAAGAGCACATGCCGGGTTGTGGGCTCAATCCCCAGTGCGTATATGCGGGAAGCAACTGATCAATGATTCTCTTTCATCGTTGATGTTTCTATCTCATTTTTCCTTTCCCTTCCTCTCTGAAATCAATAAAAACATACTCAAAAAAATAAAAACTAATCATGACACATTTCTAATCGACACATTTCATTTTTATTTTGGAAATTTAAAAATATGTACTGTAAAGTAAAAGGAGAAAAGCGATAATCATGTCATGCATCCTCCTATTGTTAACATTCCATTTACTTCATTAGTTTCTTCGTTAGTTCATTCATCTTTTTCTTTTATATTTTCAACTAGAGGCCCAGTGCATGAAATTCATGCATGGGTGGGGGGAGGGAGGGCTTGTCCTTCAGCTCAGCCTGCTCCCTCTCCAATCTGGGACCCTATGAGGGATGTCCAACTACCTGTTTAGGTTTGATCCTGGATCAGGCAGTCGTACATCCCTTTCACAATCCAGGACTGCTCACCTGCCTGCCTTCCTGATTGCCCCTAATTGCTCCTGCCTGCCAGCTTGATCATCCACTAACCACTCCCCTGCCAGCCTGATTGATGCCTAACTGCTCCCCTGCCAGTCTGTTTGCCCCTAACTGTCCTCCCCTGTGGACCTGGTCACCCCCAACTTCCCTTCCCTGCAGGCCCAGTCACCCCCAATTTCCCTCCTCTGCCAGCCTGGTCATTCCTAACTGCCCTCCCCTGCAGGCTTAATCACCCCCAACTGCCCTCCCATGCAGGCCTGGTCCCTGCCAACTGCCCCCCCTTGCAGGCCTGGTCCCTGCCAACTGCCCTCCTTTGCTGGCCATCTTGTGTCCACATGAGGGCAAGATCTTGTGACCACATGGGGGCAGTCATCTTGTGTGTTGAAGTGATGGTCAATCTGCATATTACTTTTGTATTAGATACGATAGAGGCCTGGTGCACGGGTGGGGGCCAGCTAGTTTGCCCTGAAGGGTGTCCTGGATCAGGGTGGGTGTTCCCTTGAGCTGTGGGGTCACCTGGTCGAGGGGCCTGTGGTGATTTGTAGGCCGGCCACACACCGCCAGTGACCCAAGTGGAGGCCCTGGTATCTGGAATTGATTTATCTTCTACAATTGAAACTTTGTAGCCTGGAGCAGAGCCAAGCCTTCTACTTGCACAGCCATTGAAACTTTGTTGTCTTAACCTCCTCCGGCCAGGCTTTGCAGAAAGTTTGGCTTCTTCCATCACCAGGGGCAACGCAGGCCTCTCTCCTGCTCTCTTTGTGGCCTTAGCCATCTTGGTTTGGTTAATTTGCATACTTGCTCTGATTGGCTGGTGGGCATGACTGGTGGGTGTGACTTGTGGGTGTAGCAGAGGTATGGTCAATTTGCAAATTACTCTTTTATTTAGATAGGATTACTGTGATTATCTAAGCATCCCTGTACCATCCTTGATTCCATTTTTCATTAATGTTTATTTTGTTCTTTGTTATTTGTAATTTATTTCTATACTAGAGGACCATTGCAGGAAGATTCTTGCAAAATAGGGCTTCCTGCAAGGGTCTCCGCCATCCCACCTACTTCCTTTCCATCTCTGCCACCCTGCTTGCTTCCCTCCCTTCTTCACCACCACACTTGTTTGCTTCTCCACAGCTTCACTCCCTTCTGCAATGCTTGGCTTCCTTCTATGCTGTCTTCAGTCTTTGCTCTATGCCTGGATATGCAAATCAACCACCATCTTGGTTGGGTTAATTTGCATACTCGCTCCTGATTGACTGTGCATGTGGCTTGTGGATGTAGTGGAGGTATGGTCAATTTGCATGTTTCTCTTTTATTAGAAAGGATTATTATTTCTTGGAGCCTGCTATCCCTCCTTTAAATTCCTTTCTATTGTTTTATATTGTACTTCTTTTTTAAAAAATTCATCTTTATTGTTGAAAGTATTATACAGGTCCCCTTCCTTGCCCCTCCCCCCATTGGCTCTCTTTACTCTTCTCCTGCCCCATCCCCAGCCCTTCACTGCACTATTGTCTGTATCCATGGGTTATGCCTTTATGCATGAAAGTTCTTTTGGTTAATCTCTCCCCTCTCCTCCTTCCCTCTGAAATAAGCCAGTCTGTTGCATGCTTCAATGTCTCTGGCTGTATTTGTTCGTCAGTTTATGTTATTCATTAGATTCCACATATGAGTGAGATCATGTGATACTTGTCTTTCTCTGACTGGCTTATTTCACTTAGTATAATACTCTTCAGGGTCCCTTCATGTTGTTTCAAAGGGTAAGAGATCCTTCTTTTTTACAGCTTATCATAACAATGAGAGGATACTCACCACTACTAATCTGTATACTTAAAAATGGTTAAGATGGTAAATTTTGTTATTTTTGTGTGTGTGTTTGTTTTTATTGCAAATTAAAAATAATTGAGGAGGGGGAGGCCATATTGACAGGATAGAGGGTAAGTCTGATGGTAGGTGGGGAATTTGCAAGTTTATGAATAAAGCAGCAGTAAGAATAAAAAAACAACTATCACTTTAGAAACATTGTTAGTGCTATAAATGTAAGCCTTGGATAAAATTAAACATAGGAAATTCCTGTAGCCACAGATAGTTAGATTTCAACTATAAACTAAGGAATAGTTCTCCGCCTGCTGGCCATCTTGAAATGTTCAGCTTTAAGAAATGAGGCCTGCCTGTTCCTGTAAGATAAGGAGCTTTCATTCTCTAAAATATTTCCTGTAGAAACACTAAACTCCCAAAGCTATTTTTTAAAATTATTTACTCATTCATTCTTCTATGCCTTAAAATGAATGTACAATTAATTTGCATATAGCTCACTCACCCAGCAACCTTTATTTAACCCCTAATACACAATTGCTAAAAACACATTCCAAAAATGATGATGTTGCCCAGGCAGCATGGCTCAGTGGTTGAGCATCGACCTATGAACCAGTAGGTCATGGTTTGATCCCACTTAGGGCACATGCCTAGTTGTGGGCTTGATCCCCAATAAGTGGTGTGCAGGAGGCAGCTGATCAATGATTCTCTCTCATCATAGATGCTTCTGACTCTCACCCTCTCCCTTCTTCTCTGAAATCAACAAAACTATATATCTAAATATGACATTGGTATGGATCTGTGTTTGACAAAATAATAGACTTAGACATGTAAATTATTAAATCAAAAGCAATAAAAAGTTCTAAGTGTGACAGAATTCACCCATGTACTAGAGTACAAGAATTGAGACTTAGAGGAGGTAATAAAGAGGTTCAGCAGAAGTGTGATTAGTAAACTGGATTCCTACCCTTAGAAGTCACTATGAAGAGCTAATTTGATCAAATCTGGCCACATAAGTACATTAATTGTCCAAGAGCATTTTTTTTTCTATTTTGAAATAATTACAGATTCCCAGAAAGTTGCAGAGGTAGTGCAGATTGTCTATGTATTCTTCACCCCACTTTCCTAGTGATTGCGTCTTTGAAACAGGAAGTCACCAATGCGTAAAAGAAAGTACATCATCGCCACAAAGACCTCCAGTGCTATCCCTGGATGGTCACACCCACTTCCTCCCTCCACCATTCCCAGATCATTTCAAGGGTGTTAAAGAAATGGAATCGTATGCTATGTGAGTTGTTGATAATTGGCTTTTTTTTCACAGTAGAGTGTCCTTGAGGTCTTTCCAAGTTGTTGCATATACCGTAGTTTGTTATTCCCTTTTTTAAATTGCTGAGCTGTATTCTTCTTATAGATGTACATACTTTGTTTAAACATTCACCTCTTGTTTTGGTTATTTCCAATTTTAGCTCTTTTTAGCATATAAAACTGCTATATACAATCATGCACAGGTTTTAGTGTGGAGCTAAGTTTGTATTTCTCTGGATAAACGCCCAAGAGGATGAATGCTGGATTGTCCAGTAAGTGTATGTTTCATTTCTTTCAGAGACTTCCAAACTATTATTCAGAGTAGTTGTGTCATTTTATGTCACCATCCACAATGTATGAAAGACCCAGGCATGGGAACCTCTTTCCATGTCCCCACGTGGTTCAGGGTACCCGGTTCAGGGTTTGGGTTCTGAAGGAGGTTGCTCGCAAATGAAATGAGAGACTAGAAAATATTAATTTGGCAATATTGGGGGGCCAGGCAGGAGCCTTCCTCTAGTGCAGCGGTTCTCAACCTTCCTAACGCCGTGACCCTTTAATACAGCTCCTCATGTTGTGGTGACCCTCAACCATAAAATTATTTCTGTTGCTACTTTATAACTGTAATGTAAATATCTGATATGCAGGATGTATTACAAATTGAACATAATTAAAGCATAGTGATTAATCACAAAAACAATATGTAATTATATATTGTGAAATATTTATTTCTAATTACAAATAAATGAAATTTTGTCTTGAATCATGGTGTAGCATTGGTACAACAGTAAACTACATTGCTACACTTTGCTACACCGAGGAGCTGTGTGTTGGGTCTTAAGACCATGGGAGATATGTGTTTTCTGATGGTCTTAGGCGACCCCTGTGAAAGGGGCATTTGACCCCCAAAGGGTTGAGAGCCACAGGTTGAGAACCGCTGCTCTAGTGGAAAGGACTACCAATTGCTCTGGCCTTTTTCTCCCTTTTATTAAGGCTTTGGGACACACCCCTAGCCTTTAGGCAGGAAATAACAAAACAGAAATTAACATGAAACAAACAGGTAGAGGTTGCTTCAGCTAACAATGTTTTTATCTAAACAGTGAATGATTAGCTCTGACCTTTCAGAGCAGTTAAGGTTGACCAGTCTTCTGGTTTCCTATTTACATCCATTTAGTGAGAACACCCAGGTTCTCCTAATTGCCCCTAGCATTCTGGGTTGTCATTATATATCATTTTTGTTGTTTTGATGGCTGTGGAATGGGAGATGATCTTATTGCATATACCTATTTGATAATGCTGTTCAATGTGTTTGCATGTGCTTATTTGCCCTTTGGTGATATACCTTTCCATGTTTGTTTGTTTTGTGGTTTGTTTTTTGTTTTCTTTTTACTAATTAAACAATTTGGGTTTGTTTGTTTTGCATTTTGAGGATATTTTTTTTTTTATAAATTCTAGGTAGGTGTTCTTTACCAGATACATGTTTGGCAAATATTCTCCCCTGGCCGAGACCAGTTTGGCTCAGTGGATAGAGTGTCAGCCTTTAGACTGAAAGGTCCCAGGTTCGATTCCGGTTGGGGGCATGTACCTTGGTTGCAGGCACATCTCCAGTAGGGGGCATGCAGGAGGCAGTTGATTGATGTCTCTCATCGATGTTTCTGACTTTCTGTCCCTCTCCCTTCCTCTCTGTAAAAAATCAATAAAATATATTAAAAACTATATATATTCTCCCCTGGTCTATTCCTTGTAGCAAGGTCTTGTGAAGAGCAAGTGCTATAATTTGATGAAGTCTAATATATCCATTCTTTTTTTTTTTTAAATGAATTATGCTTTTAGTGCCATGTTTAAGAACTCTTTACCAAGCCTTAGACCCTGAATATTTTCTTCGATGATTTCATCTAAGCGTTATATAGTTTTATGTTTTCCATTTTCTATGACCCAAAATTTTGGATTACTTTTTGCACAAAACGTGAGGTGTAGGGCAGGGCTTACAGTTTTGTCTATGAATAGCCAGTTGAATATCCCGTACCACATGTTGAAAAGGCTATCCTTCCTTTATTGCGTCCCTTTTAGAATTTTGACAAAATATGATTGGGTATATTTTCATGGCTTTGCTTTAATAACAACAGTGACAGCAGAAGACTAGGAGCCTAGCTACTTAGAGTTCAGGTGGTTCTTGAGCTGCCCTTTGTCCTTGAGTGTTGCATCGCTTCGCCCAGCAGATGGCAGTAAATGATTATGGGAAATACTGTAACAGGCATCGGTGGGAATTCTTGGAGTTTACTTAGGGCTGTTTGGAAAAGATAATTTCAAGAGCATGTTGGTCTCTGTGCTCATCTGAAGTTACTTTTAATTTGTATATCACCTGAAATACTGTCTTACTTTGTGCCTTTAAACTGGTGGAGTGGTACTTGCCTTTTTTTTTTTAATATATTTTATTGATTTTTCACAGAGAGAAAGGGAGAGGGACAGAAAGTCAGAAACATCGATGAGAGGGAGACATCGATCAGCCGCCTCCTGCACACCCCACACTGGAGATGTGCCCGCAACCAAGGTACATGCTGCCCCCGACCGGAATCGAACCTGGGACCCTTCAGTCCACAGGCCGACGCTCTGTCCACTGAGCAAAACCGGTCTCGGCGGTACTTGCCTTTTAAGCCTAAATCAGATTCACAGCAGACCTGCTTTCGGGGCCTGGAACTTAATTTCCCAGTGCCATTCTGCCCAAATAAATCAGGCCATTGGGACTTCACAGACCCTGCTTTGGCTCACCCTCTCACGGGAACAACGCACCTGTAATTCTCTCTAGTTACCCAGATGTCTGAGCGTCATCTCAGATTTGACATGTTCACACCAGGCCGTGGTGTGCTGGATACAGCAGCCTTTATGGGCTCATAAGAGCCCATTGATAATTTGCCAAAGATTTTTTGCAAGCTGCTTGACTTTGCTTTGATAGTTTGAAATTGGCTATCATAAAGACATTTATGATAGAAATCTTCTATTGCCGCTACCAAGACTTTCCATTAACTCCTGCTGGTTGTTAAATATTTACCAGTACTTCACTGATCCAAATACACTTGCTTTGGCCTTTAACAATTCCGCTTGTCTTGCTCACACATCCCATCCATAAACCTCAGATTATCTCATTCTCCAAAGCCCAGTTGAAATTCACCTCCTCCCATGTTTAACTAATATTTGTCAAGGCAGCCAAGAATACGCAATAGAGAAGAGATGGTCTCTTCAACAAATGGGGCTGGGAAAATTGAATATTCACATGCAAATAAATGAAGCTAGATGCCTATCTGACATCACCCACAAAAATTAACTCAAATATATGAAAGACTTAAATGTAAGACCTAAAATCATAAAACTCCTAGAAGAAAACAGAGAGAAAAAAAACTTCTTAACATTGGTCTTGGCAATGATTTATTTATTTATTTTTTTATATATGACACCTAAAGGACAGCCAAAGTGAAAATAAGCAAGTGGAACTATATCAAACTAAAAAAACTAATCACAACAAAATAAATCACCAACAAAATGAAAAAGCACCCTAAAGACTGGGAGAAAATATTTGTAAACCATATATCTGATAAAGGGTTGATATCTAAAATATGTAAGGAACTCATACAACTCAATAGCAAAATAATAATAATAATCCAATTTAAAAATAGGCAAAGGGATAGAAAATTTCCCCAATATCCAAATGGCTAACAGGTATACAAAAAGGTACTCAACATGACTAATCATCAGGGAAATGCAAACCACAACCACAGTGGTTGTGATATGTCACCTCATACTTAGTAGTATGATTATCAGTAAAAAGACAAGTATTGGCAAAGATGTGGAGTGAAGGGAACACTTATGTACTGTTGGTGAGAATGTAAATTGATGCAGCCACTGTGGAAAATAGTATGGAGGTTTCTCCAAAATTTTAAAAAAAAGAACTACCATATATATCCAAAGAAAATGAAATCAGTATCTCAAAAAGTCATTTGCACTCCCACATCCTCTGCAACATTATTTACAATAGCCAAGACATGAAAACAACCTAACTACTCATTAATTGCTAAATGGGTAAAGAAAATGTGGTATATACAATAAATATTATTTATGCATAAAAAGGATAAATTGCTATTTGCAATAATATGGTCCTTAAGGGTATCCTAAGTGAAATAAGTCAGAGAAAAACAAATAATGTATATTCTTACTTTTATACGAAATCTTAAAAATAACTCATAGAAACAGTGAATAGATTGGTAGTTGCCAGAGGTAGGGGGTGGGGGAAATGGATGAAGTATGTCAAAAGGTAAAAACAGAACAAACAAATTCAATTTCTCCTGCAGTAGACCTTGAACTTGCTCTCCCAACCCCTGCTATTTCTTCCCCTGTGCTTTTGCCTTCTAAGGCACTTTGTTAAGTCACATGGTAAAATGCCCTTTTTTTAATAACGTGTTTCTCAAGAGTCGAGTGGCTAGACGCTAGTCTGTGAGTTCCTAGAGGGGACTTTGAGGCCTGTGTCTGAGACGACTTGGTAACCTCAGTGGCTGTGGTAGAACCTGGCACATGGTAGATACTCAAATGGCTGTGGTTTTGGTTATTGCCACAGAAGGACTTGGAGTTCTTTTACATTCACCATCTGATCCCAACCAAAGTATTAACATCATTTTTTAATTTTTCGTCTCCGTTCATCCCGTAATATTTATTACATTGTGATCAGACCATGACTCTTGGTGTGCCCCAAGGGCATCTCCCATCTTCTTCTCCATCTTTGTGTGTGTTCTTTCCTGTCCCCGTGAACTGTCTTCCCCATTTCCCTCAAGGTCTTGCTCAAATGCTATTTCTTCTGGGGAGTGTTGTGTGTGTGTGTGTTTTTTTTTTTTAATCTTTGTCCTTTCCATTCTGCTATACCCCAAGTAATCTGATCTCTCAACAGCATGAGTCTTTAAATTTGTCCACTAACTCCTAAAATTCTGTTAAAAGGGGAAACTGAAATAATCCGCTGTGGTTGACTAGACCGCAAAGAGGAATGCCGGAGTTCATGAAGAATATTCTGAGAACCTCGCCAAAGTCACTCCCTTGTCCAGACCAAACAGGAGTGTGAATGATGGATAGAGATTTCGGATGTGGGGTATAATGAAGGGGAGGAGGGCTCGGGTTCTGTCTATTTAAAGTGGTTGCCTGTTTGGCAGCCCTCCCTGGAGGTGAGAGGGCTGTTTGTGCTCCCATCCATATCAAAGGAGCCGTTAACACTCTGCAGTCCAGGTCTGTTAGCCTTCCCCATAAAACCATGTTTGGAGAGATATCTCTGGGGAGGGAATTTTGGTTTGAAACTGGAAGAAAGAAAGCCCGAAACTTAATTGAGAAGTAAAAGATATAACGAGACGAAAAGGGCACCAATTTTGAAGTGGAAAATATCTTGTGAAGATTAAAAATAGTGGCCTTTAGAAGGCGTGTGAGGCAGTTCTGCTACTAACCCTTTCATTTATTCACTTCCTGCGCCCCACCTGGACTGTCTTCTGGGGGCCGATGGATGTCTTTGATGCTCCCAACCAGCTGGTACCACTACTCAGGCCACGGGGTCCTAGGAGTCCAGGAAGACAGGTAGCTTAGCCAAGAGTTAAAGAAGCTTTGTTTCAGAAATGCTGAAGTATCAGAATTTGCTGAGCACCCATCACATGCCAAGAACAGTGACAGATGCTGGAGGAGGGGGAGGGATACAAAAATAAATAGGCGATGTCAATTTTTTTGTTTAGCGCTTTGGATGAAGTGAATGGTTTTCATTTGTCTGAAAAGACGACATAAAGAATGAAGTGCTTGCTTATATTAAAAATGATACTATCTTCTGATGTTAAGTTCTCTCACTCACTCCTGTCCTTTAGTTTGGTTGCACACACTTTTATTAAACCCATGCTACATGCCAAGTGCTTTGATAGGCCCTAGGGCTACTTGAACAAAACATCCTTCTGCTTTCCTCCAAAGAGCTCCCTGCCTAGCGCTGGAGGCAGCCTTGTAAAGCTCTAATCTTAGTTCCTGATAAGTTATAATAATAAATGACTGTACAAAGTGAAATGGGAACAAAGGGAGTAGATTGGGGAAGACATTATAATGGAGTTAATATTTCAGTGCTACTTCTTTCTTTTATAAACTGTTTTATCAACAATTGCCCAATGGTTCTTGGCATCCCTGATCCAGAGAGAGAAAATAAACAAACTTTGCCAATAGGAAGACAACACTGTCCATGGTAATTATGCTCTTCCATTAAGCCTGGCTATGGCCTGAGATCCTCTCACCACAGAGCTCAGGGGAGACAACTATCTTCAGATACTATGTGCCTAGAGCAGAGACCTACTTCTTACCCCCACCTCTGTCCCTCACTGATATTCTGTTCCTCCTTTCTATTAATTTTTGGAAGTCTAAAATTCTCTCTCTCTCTCTCTCTCTCTCTCTGTGTGTGTGTGTGTGTGTGTGTATATATATATATATATGTATATATATATATATATACACACAATGTTTCCTTGTGAAAGATTATTTTAATATTTTAATATATGTTTTGTAATTTTGAATTGTGAACTCATCTTCATCTATGGAATTGTTCCACAGCCAGGCTTGGGAATATGCCTTCTAAAATGTTTCCAATTTGCTCTAGCATCTTGGGACTAACTTTTACATTAATTTCCCAGCTTTGGGGGCTCCCAGACAACTTAAGTAATGCTATTTCAGACCTCAAACTGCTTATGGGGAAGCCCATGGCTATATATCCTAGAGGAAATGTTTTTACTACCCAGGCAACCCACACTGTTTCTCCTGAATTAGTGAGTGATTTTTTTTTCCTCGTTTACCCTTTCACTGGTGGTTTGTTTGATACAGCAAGAGTTCTGGCGTTATTGGGTCAGGGGCATGGGTTGGTGGTCTCACATTCATCTCTACCTTCTGGCTTCAGGACTTAATATTCTGTGCTCATGTGGGTGTTAAGACTTCAGACTCTTGGTTACTAGGTCTGAAAACCCTCTTCCCTTCCAGGTAACCTCCATTTTATTTGCATTCATTGCTGTTGTTTTAAATTTCTTTTGCTTTGTAGGCCCCATGGAACTGCCATGTTTTCTTGAGAGTTCAATAATGCATTTTAAAGAATGTTGGCTTATATTTACGCAGAATTTCTAGGTGTTTAGTGGGAGAATGCTATCTCCTGCCCAGACACAGAAATCTATCCAGCAAATCCTTAACGCCTAACATCATTCAAGCAGTCCTTAGCATCCATAGACACAACAGGGTGAGACCTGAGACAACTGCTCCTTCTCTGATTTATCTGTATCTCTACAGATGTAGATACAGACGACTGAGACCTGGATGGTTCTCCCCATGGCAGAAACACTATATTCCAGGCATGACTCAAATCACCCATTTCAGTGTACGCGGATGGGTCACTTTTCTTTAATTTTCTGTGTAACCACTTTCAATCGAACTGCCTCCATTAAATGAGTATAGAGTCTCTCTTCTGAGGCCTCCCCTCTCCAGAAAATTATTCAGTAAACCTGTAGGGATATGGATACAAAGGGAATCAGACCTCTCCCAAGTCCCAGACAGAGAGAACCTGTCTGTTCCTTAGCACTATTGTCAGTCATTATCAAATAGTGTCACTGTTGAGCATGAGTCCCCAAAGAGTCCCGGGGACTCTGTTGTTTATTGCTACAATTTGCTGGAACCCTGGCTTGAGTAGTTAGGTAGTTAGGCTGCAGCTTTTTTTAGTTCACTCCCAGATTTCCAGCAGCTGTTTTCTAAAGCTCTGACAGAGTAGATGGTACTGAGGGACTCTGCCAAACCGGCTCTTTCTCACCCGATCCTCCCTGCCCCTCTTAGTTTGCATTAGTGTTTAGACTGCATATATTTCTTCCAAGAATATTAAGCTCCCCAGTTATTTGACTTCCCACTTAATAAACAAGAACTTTCATTGATATAGTGGCTTAGCATCTCATAATTCATTGATACTCAAAACCTATTCTATGCTGGCAACCCTGAGGCCCAGAGAGAAGGGAAGTGACTTTCCCGGGAGAATTCTACAGATGAATGGAAAACTGGGACTCCACTGTTCTCTACACCAACACCACGTCTTCCAGACACTAACTCTCACCGCACAGTAAGCAGTTTGAGGTAAAAACCAAATATCTTCTGTATATTTACCTGTATCCTGACTTATTTAAGTGTAGTTCCCCTCACGAATGGTGTGTTTTTGATCCTCTGGATTCTAGTAGTTGCAAACACATTTGTGGCTCTCAAACTGTTATCCATGGACCAGGAGTATGAGAATCACCAGAGAACTTGTTAGAAATGCTAATTCTCAGATCCTACCCCAGACCTCCGGAGTCAAAGATTCTAGGGGTGTGGATTCTGATGATTCCCTAAAGTCTGAGAAACCTTGCCATACAATAATACATGCAGCCTTCTATCTACCAAGTAATCTAGATAGGTGCTTTCCCAGGGACACAAGATTATGAGAGCCTACAAGAAAAGGTTTGTAATTTGAAAAACAAAGAATGTTATCTCCAAGTCACAGAAAGAAAGTACCAAACTAAATCAAAATCAATAGTTTATCAACTATCTACCATACAGAACAATGTAGTTAGTCAACTAATCTCGGTTCTTATAATTACCCATCTAATTTGTTTAATTGGAAATATGCATACATTTTAATGTTTGATATGATGTGTAATAAAGCTTCCAAAATAAGTATATATACTTCGGTCGTATGTTGTTACTTAACTCTTGAATGTAGTAGAGACTCAAGTCTTCATATAGCAACCCTACAGATGAAGGTTAAAAATGTGGAAATAATAATCATTAATTTCCAGTTGGTCAATTTCTAGTTATGTTGAGATGACCACCAATGTCGGTGTAATTAAAGGAAAGAGTAAATGATATATTTCAGTAAACTCCCTCTCAAATGTCTTTTAAAAATAAATTATTACAGGCAAGTGAAAGGAGAAAAAAAAACCCAAAACTATATATAGTTTTATTAGCCTGTTGTGGCAGTGTGCTGTGCTTTATTTCTATTTTTTTCTTATCTCTCTTCTCTTACTTCCATATTTTCTAAGTACCCAGGTTAGATGTTTAAGTAACCTAAGATGGAAGGGAAGAAAAAAAGAATATTTACTGATGGTTTATCTTATATTACTCTATGGGCTAGCACATAATAAATGCTTAAAGGATCTATTGAATGCAATACCAAATTTGAAATTCACATTGACATACAACACATATACTATTGCTTCCTTTCAATAATATATTCAATAGTATATTGGCTTCCTTTTAACTGAGGTTTAGGAAAGTCAAAGTATATTCTAAGGTCACACAACCAATAAATGCGCATCCAAGATTTAAATATCAATCTTTGAAGCGCTAGAAACTCATGATTTTTATACAGTGCTGTACTACTTCTCTGAGAAGCAGCATCAGTGAATATTGTCTCAGGACAATTTTTATTGTGCAAGGAATACTGAGACCATTAACTATTGCTTTGGGATCTGGAAATTTGTGAAGTAATTTAGCCTTTCTTTCTATGCCAGTATATGTAGGCATACGTACAAAATAATTATCCCTTATGTATGAGAAGTCCAGATTTGCTATATTTGAGTTGAACTTCAACAAGTTGACATTTAAGTTTTCTTATAAAAAATCTATTTTCAGTCTTCATTACTCCCTGTTCTCTTATAAGACTTTAAATGCAGCAAGTCCATCAATCTGTTTTGTATTGGTTGCTTAGAGGCAGTCTGTGGCTACTATCTGGTTTGTCAACAATATAAAGTCACCTCCTAAAAATAGTATTATTACTTGGTCATAAACCTATATGAGAGAATAGCTCATAGATACTATTGACAGACAATAGTCTGTTATTGTTACTGCAACCAGGGCAAATGCAATATGAAAGATTTAGCTCATACAGACACACTCCTTTCATCCAAGTTTCAACTCAGATTCCTGGAAACACATTGAATGGTCCAGAGTTCCCCACCTGCTAGCTCTCTGCCTTTGATATTTTAGGAAAAAAAATTAATTAAGAAATGGAGATTTAAGTTATATAATTGGCTTTGTAAGAAGCTTATCCCAGCAAACAAGGATCTGATTTATTTTAATCCTTATAAACCTGGATGAATATCTATTAATATAATGTTTTTGGTGTGTTGAGAAGTAGGAAAAGATTATTAATTATTTGTATGGTATTTGACCATTAAAATTATATTATTAAAAAATCTAGAGTATATACATGAATATGTAAGAGAATAGCACTGTTTAATAAAAATATAAATCACATGTAATGTTAAAATTTCTAGAAGTCAGATTTAAAAAGAAAAAAATAGATAAAATTAATTATAATGGTATATTAATATATTTTTAAATTACTTATTTTAAATTATATAATTATATATTTTACATAAAGTATATAAATGTTTAACATATTTATATTGAGATGTATTTTACTGAAGTTATTTTACTCAATAAAATAAATAAATTTATGAATGTTTTAACAATATATTAACCTATATAACAAAATACATTAATGATGATTTTATTTAATCCAATACAAATTTATTATATCAACATGAAATAAATACAAAATTATTGATATATTTTAAATTTTCCATACTTAGTGTTTAAAATTTTACACTTGTAGCCCATCTCAATTTGGACACTAATTTTTGTGGGAAATATTTTGTGTGTTTAAATTTCATATAATTTATAACTGAAAATTACATTTATATAACATTATTTCAATCACACATGAAAATTTCCCAATAACTGAATTGATTATCAATTTTAAAATTAAATTAATTACATCTAAATAAAGTTTCAAAATTAGTTTTTCAGTTACACTGGACACATTTTAAGTATCAATAATGGCACGTGGCTAGTGGCTACATTCTGGATGATACAGCAGTAGTTATTTTCATGAAGTCTCAAACTGCATGATTACTTCTAGACCTTGGAGGATGGCTTTTCCTGTTTTGATATCCAGGTCAGCTGAGGCTCTGCCCTCTGCTAGATTGTCTTACTCTTAACACGATTTCTCAGTTTCCAGGCTCGGTTCCCTTTGTTAGGCCCACAGTGTACAAACTACATAACTTTAGAGGATGTCACTCACACAGCCACTAGAGGTTTCAGTGATACTGTCAGGTCACTCAGACACCTTAACTAAAGTCTGGCCTGGTGAGTCAGGCCATTCAGAACATTCTCAGCTCTAGATTCTCCCACCATCAGCTTCACTCATGATGTGCTATCTTGCATCTCATTAATCTCCCTCCATATCTGCCCGGGATTGGGGCAGGTAGCCATGTTTCCTCTGATATTACTTCTCTCCAGAAAAGCTCTACTATGAACAGATATCTCCATAAAAACTAGCTTGACAAAATGTCTTGTCTTTACATTTCATAAAATTAGGCCTGGGGTCAGGTTCATAATTTTGGACCTCATCAGGGCATTATTATTAAATTTGAAAAATATATTTATTAAACCAAAAGAAACAGGAATTAGAATCTAGAAGTTCTTTAGCTGAGATTAGGTAAAGAGATAGGTGATTAAAGAGAAGCGATGGAAACAATTTTACTGATGATCTATCCATCATCTCTGCTTCAAAATCAGTTGGCAACCTAGTGGTCCTCTTCAGCCTGGAAACATGAAATCAGTGGGAAATGGAAGAAGTCAGAGGACTGAGATGCTCCATCACAGTCAAGCAAATCCTTTAGTCATCAAGGCTGCATGATGCTAAGAGGAACAGAGTAAGTGTGACCGAGTGAGAACTGAACATGGAAATCACTGAATCTTGGTAACAGAAATATAGTTCTCCTCCAGAAGGACAATTTCCATTAGAGATGTCAAATCAAGAGAGAAACACATCAGAAAGGAGATAGGCTTTCCTGAGATTGGAGTCAGTGACACTTCATTGAAAGTGCAGGACAGCCAGATGTCTAAGGGAAGGATCCTGGGGCCACAGAGGAGAAAAAAAGTATCTCCTGGAGAAGCTATGGGGATCTCTCAGAAAACTGGAGAGGTCAAGAATGGCATCAGCAAGGAGTTCTAAGACTAGGGGAGTAGTCATTTGGAGCTGGAAAGTGATCTTTGGCCAAGATCAACTATAAAAAATCTGCTACACTTAAAGGCCAGTTTTTCAGCAGCTCCAACCTCTACAGAGGCCATAAAGGCACCGATGCCTGAAGTGATCTTACTGTTTAAGCACACTGTCCCACCCTTCCTCCAATTCAATTTTATTTTCAGGCTTAATCTCAAACTGCCCTGGAGTCTCACACATAGATTCTTCTCTTTGACCTTTGGACAATACCTGACTTGTTATTTTCATTTTTCTGGGCTCCATGTTTTGAGGATGTGTTTTTTCCTCAACCAGAATAGATAGTTCTGGGATATATTCAGGGCTATTTAATTCATTGGGCAGTATAGGTACAAAGCCTGGAGCTTATGAGCTCTTCAGAGGCCCCCAAAAATTCTGGAGTCCTAAAATAATATGTATAGGCTCCAAATAATGTAAGAAAAGTGGGAAATTGAAAGTAGTGAGTGCTTACTTAAAACCTACAAATATAACACTATGTCAACTATATTCATTGTCAAATTCAGTATTTATAAAAATTTCATTATATATAAATATAATTTTGAAAGTTGGAATTTTGTACTTTGAAAGATGTTTTAAGTACCCATGATAATAGCTGACAAATGATAGCAAACCCTAAATGAAATCCTGCATAGAACCAAATAATTTCAAAAGTAAAATTATAAACATTCTTTCAAAAAGTTTACAGCCAAAACTTTTATTTAGTGTGGGCTGAATTTTTTAATATGTTTTATAAGATTCAGAGTAGAGCCTCCATAGTAAAAGAACTTGGTACCTACCAAGATCTTAAAATAACCCTGTAAACTCTTTTCTACCCAGCCCATACCTGGCCTTTCCCATTCCTAGATAAAGCAAATCCACATAGTAGGTATTGAGGTGTCAGAAAGTCAATAGAATGCATATCTTGGACATAGTAATTTCTAGAAGAAGTTTGGCAACTTCATTAGCCTCTCAGATACTCCACTTAAATACACAGAGATTCCTGGAAGGGTTACAGAAGATGACAAAAGGGTGTGATACCTAGTAGGTTGGTAGTATGGTCTAGATAAGAGGGAAGATGGATTAAATCCTTGTATTCCTTAAGAGAACAGACTTGAACAGAGGCACAGAATTGAACTCAGAATCAAGGACTTAACTAAGGAGTTAAAAACTATAGGAGGCTTCAGAACTTCAAATCTTATAAAATTCAGTGTATCTATTGTGGGGGAAGGATACACTTAAGATGATTGTGCTTGTGGAAGATTGCACTATTGTTCCCACAGACTCATCCCCTTCCTTGTAGAATGATTATGACTTCCATGCCTCTCTATTGTCATGTGACTTGCAGAGCTACCCCATGGGCAAACTACACTTCCTGCAACATGTCAGCTTGGCCGTGCAACTTGTTTCAGCCAATGGCAGTGCTAATGCCACATCCAAGCAACAGATTTAAGGGCAGTTGTATGATTTGTCTCTGCCTCTTACCCTTTCTCCTCTGCCCAAATAATAATGTTGTACCCAAATGGCACTGCTTTTTTATTTTTTATTATTTTATTTTATTTTATTTTTTAAAAATATATTTTATTGATTTTTTATAGAGAGGAAGGGAGAGGAATAGAGAGTTAAAAACATCGATGAGAGAGAGACATGGATCAGCTGCCTCTTGCACACCCCTTACTGGGGATATGCCCACAACCAAGGTACATGCCCTTGACCGAAATCGAACCGGGACCTTTCAGTCCGCAGACCGACGCTCTATCCATGGAGCCAAATTGGTTTTGGCATGGCACTACTTTTTTAGTCTGGTTCCAGATATGAGAAGGGACATGGAGCTAAGCCACAGCAATGCGTACAGCTGCCAACATAGAATTATGCAAAAAAGAAATGTTTATTGTTGTACTGAGCTTTGGGACTGGTTTATCACCACTAAAAGGCTAATTAATACAGGTAGTCAGAAGGAAAGGTCCCCCCAGGTAAGAGGGTTTTTCTCATTGTTCTTTTATGGATCAAACAGGAAAAAGTGGACTTTTGTATTAATCAGCATAAATAGGGTTGTGGGTGCTTTATAGTAATTAGCACTTTAACAGAATTAGAAAGTTAATATTAAAGGTAGTTCCCTCTCCCACCCACTTCACAAGGCCACAAGGCTCCATGTCAGAATGCTGGGAGTAAAATCATGGAGATCTTTGAATGGTTATGTGTCTCTAATGACATCTTCTGGGATTTATTGATGTAGGCATTTTTCACTTTTCAATTACAAGTGTGAAATATTTTTTGTTGCCAAGTTTGCTAGTGTTAGTAATTTTTTGTGAGGTTCTTTCTGCACTTTATAGAAAAATCAGCATTAATTAAATCAACTCATTTCCCAATGGCTTAATTTAGCACACCATTTATTTTTTCCATGATGTGAATCTGTGTAATTTTTTCTTCTTCTGTGAGCTCTAGAAAAATGAAGTTCCTTGACTCAGAAGAACATAATATTTCATCACTTATAGCAAAGTAGCAACTGCTAAGATTTTTTGTTCCTACTGTTTCTGGATTATCTTTATTCATTGAGTAAATGCTATCTCAAAATTTTCATGGTGTAGCCATCTGGTTAGAGAGTGAAAATTTAATAGAAATTGTCCCTCTTTTGGAACCTTGAAATTATTCTACAGATCTGAACATTTCTGCTTTCTCCCATTGTCCAGAAACCTGCCCTCCTTTGACTTTCCACAGTTGCCTCATTCATTCCTTCATTCAGCAAATATTTATTGACTACATGTCAAGTACTATCCTATACCCTACAGATATGGTAGAGAAGAGCAACAACACCCTGTTCTCTTGGATTAAACCTTCTTAAAAATTTGTAGGAAAAGATCTGCTTATATAGATCTTTTCCTATCACAAGTCCAGACCGAGTTTAGAGCACATGAGGAGTGGCCAGAAGGCAATGCTGATGGAATAAAGCTAAAAAGGGGAGAGTGTTAGGAGATGAGACTAGGAAGATTGAGAATGTCTAGATCATAGGAGTCTTGTGAACTATGCTAAGGGGATTAAATTTTATTCTAAACACAATGGGAAGTCATGGGAAGATATATATTTTAGAAAGATCACCATGGCTGCTGAGTAGAGAAAGGACAGGAGAAGAGCAAGCAGAAGGCAGGTGACCCATGGGGAGGCTATTAGAGAAATCCAGGAAAGGGACAATGGTGACAAGACTTGGAGTTGTGGCAACTTGGGTGTAGAACTTGCTAACTAGTTGGGGTCATGAGAAAAATAAAGGATGACAGCCTCATTGATTAAATGAAAAGCAGTGGCGTTACCTGGTGTGAGAAAGACTAGGGTGTGAGAAAGAAGCAGATTATTGGGAAGGGGTCAAGGGGGAAATGATTATATATTTGAAAATGTTGTATCTAAAGGCAAATCTATTGCCCACAAGCTGTTACTCTTAAGGCTGTCATCTTTGTTTCTGGATTCTGAGTGTTTACAAGAGCTACCTAAACACTCAGTAGATCGTTTTAATTTAAAGCCAGGTGAATTTAGAAAGCAAAACCAAACAAAACAACCCATTCATCTAAAAGTCATCTGTTGTGATTCTTATTATAAAAAGGGGAAAGGGCTAAAGAAGCAGGCATAACCATATTGTACTATGCATGTACACATCTGTTGTTTTTATTTTGGCTGCCTGACAGCCATCCTGAAAGTTGTATTCAATTTCTCCTTAGTTCAGGGATTGGCAAATTACAGCCTGTGGGCAAAATCGGGCCTGCCTCCTAACTTTGTAAACAAAGAATTATTTGTATAAAACTATGCCCATTCCCTGATAAAATGTCCATGGCTGATTTTGAGCTACAATGCAGAGGTAAATATGCAGAGACTGTATTGCCCGCAATAGCTAAAATATTTACTATTGGGCCTTTTATAGGACAAGTTTGCGGAGCCACTGGTATAACCATTGTCCCCCAGCTTTCAGCCCATGTGCTTTGGGTAAACCTTACTCTACTCATGGACTGCAAGGATCACCTGGTTGAACCACTCTGCATATTCCCTCCCACTGTCATGAGTGATGGTTCAGGACTGAACCTGTGCCCTCTCAGTTTTTTTTCCATCTTAGCTGTGAACATATAGTTAAGGGGAGATAATGTTACAGAAAACTGGAATAATCAAACCATGCTCGGAGAGTTTGGAGATACATTTATTACACACCGGTCCAGAGGAAAATATTTCTCAAATTCTGGGCCCCAACATGCAGAAATTGTCCCTATTTATATGTTTTCACTTTCTTTGTCTCCCAAATATGGGATGTTTCCTGCCCCTTTGTAAGTTCTTAAAGGGCCCCTATGTACTGAGGCCTTGAGACCTCAATCAAAGACCTGACCTGGTGCTAGCACTGATAATTTCATCCGGGGAAGGTTTAAAGGCCTCTCTGAAGTGAGAATAGTCTCATTTTCCTTATTATTTAAGCAAGCAAACATTTACAGAGGCCAATAGCAAGCTTAAAATATCAAACAGCTATATAAGATGGATGCTTCACTAGAGTTAGGCATTTCTTTCCTCCACAGAGGTTAAGCTCTGACAAAATACCAATTAGTTAGGTTCTGGTAAAATATATTTTTTCTGAGGGTTGCCCTTCTTAAGAAGAATAGAGTGCTCTGGTGTATTTAAAAATGGTTGCTTTTTGGCTCTGGCCAGTGTGGCTTAGTTGGTTGGGTGTTATCCCATTCATGGAAAGGTTGCTGGTGTGATTCCCAGTCAGGGCACATGCCTGTGTTGTGGCTCGATCCCCCATAGAGGCAGCTGATCAATGTTTTGCTCTTCTTTCTCTCTCTCTCTTAAAATCAACTAAAATTCAGGTGAGTACCAGAATTGCCAGGGGGATCATTTTGTAAGTTATATAAAAATGTCTAACTGGAATGCTGTATACCTGAAACTAATATAATATTAAATGTCAACTGTAATTTAAAAATTCAAATGAAAATAAATAAAGAAATAAGCAAACCACAAAGGGAATAATAATGAATAAGTAAAATGGTCACTTTCCCCTTCCTCCAGCATGAAGCAAATGGGGATTTGTCTCCAATTTTCACAGAGCTCCTGGAGGCAAAACTCACAAAACATGCCCTGCACCCTCATGATTGGGTAAGGGACTACTTTCTCTGTGAGTGAATTTCTAAATTGAAAAATTTAAATATGAGTGAAAGGGAAGTGGCATTCTACCTGGGTAACAAGTGGATTAATAGTGTTATTACTAGAAATTCAGGATCATTAGGAGAAGCTGGTTTTGAAGGAAATTATGACGTTCTTTTAGTGTGGAGCATAATAAAACCAACAATATTTCTCTTTTTCCCTAACACCGAGGATAATTCACCGAAGCATGTTTAAACAAAGCAAACAACCTTCCTCCCCCCAAATCTCTTCAAGGACATGACCCAGACCTGGCTCTCTTTTAGATACGCCCAATGGTGCTTCCAGTCAACATCTTCCAGTAGAGTCTTTTGGTTGTTGCTCTTGGCAATGACAGCTTCAATTGGCCACTACCTCCAACAGTGTTAGTGTGAGTTTCCATAGCAGCAGCTTCCAGTGGCCACTCACATTGTCATAGACCCTAACCAGCAGCAGCACTTCCCAGCAGGTCATCCTGCAGGTGGACACTGACTGCTCCAAGTGATTGCCAGCAGCTCCCCACTTGTATTTCTGTGGGATCCCCTTAAATTCTAAAAGGTTTAATTTTAAAGGTCTTCAATTCCAAAATCTCAAAAAAGCTTCTGGTTTCCCTCAGTGGCTAATGAGAGCATTAGACCTCCAGCACCACTCCTCTGGGCCAGCTCTCAATAGGCTCCCTATAAGCCCTTTGTGGCACTCACAATGACACACTGTCTTGCTAAATCCTTTAGGTCTCCATTGGTTACTCCACATGCCTCTGGAAGAAAAGTCCCATAGACAGAGATGCTGGGCTTCTGGCTTGAAATACTGATAAGTGTTTCTCCTTGTAAGGTCTTCTATGTACTTCAGTTAGCTGAGCAATCTGTGTGTCTAGAAGGTCACTAAACAACCATGCTTGAAATAGTGTAACTACCATAATGTACAAAGACTTCATAACCAAAAGACTGAAAGCCACCAAATACTGTTTGAGTGATCTACGAATCCACATTAATGAAAGAGAAAGATGCAAATTGACCACACCTCCGCAATGTCCACCAGCCAATCAGGAGTGAGTAGGCAAATTAACCCAACAAAAAATGGCAGGTTGATTTGCATATGAAGGCACAGAGTGAAAACTGAAGGCTCCATCCAAGCGAAGACTCAAGGCTGAAGGCTCTGCTGTAGCCTGGGTCCCAGGTGCCGGAGGAAAACTGGTGCCAGCAGCCAGGGGAAGAAAGGCCTGTTGCATAACTTTTTGTGCATCAGGCCTCTAATGTATATAATATTATTCAGGATTCCGTTCCTGTTGTCCTTCCCACTTTTTTTTCCCTTCTACTTACCAAGGCAGAACAAATGAACTGACTTTCCCAGAGCCCTGGCAAAGCTCTTGTCTTTCTCTCTCAAAGGTCACACTATGAGATCCATAACTCCCTCCCCATATCTAGGGAACTATAGTGTTTGGTTCACGCCCCACGTGTGTTCCTCCTCCCTCATCCTTATATCAAGGCATTTATGCTCCAGACCTAATAACCCCAAGCTTAAAATTATGAATGATAGGAAATGATCTGCACTGGGATTCTTTAGCTCAAATTATGGGTATAATTTTAAAACAAATAAGTAGAATTTTTTAAAAAAGCAGTCGTGTAGAAAATATTTCCTAAGCCCTTAGATATAATGCCATTTTCAATATTTCATAATAGTGCGTTAGAGATTTAACAAATACTGAACCCAGATCAGAAAAAAAATTAGCTAGAGAGGAATTCAGTCTAGGGAGAAAAATAAGGAGTTAGGTCTATTCTAATTTTTTTAAAATTCCTTTGGAATGATATAAAAGAACATTGGAAAAAAAGATGAAAAGAATAATAGTTTATCTTTTTTGTAATGTTAAGAGTTTCAATATTTAAAGACTTCAGTCCCAAACAGAATAAATCACTATGACTTGGACTGAAAAATTGTTAGCGGTCAATAATTTCTCAATTCAAATTACTCCATTAAATCTTAAATTACATATAGTTTGTGATAAATCTGTATTTCTTCAATTCTAACTGCTTGTTATAACACCCATCATATCAGCAGTTAGATTTGGGTGCTTTGTGTACTTTGTATATTATTTTTATAAAAATGATATTAGCCTGAAGGTCACTTAAAAATACGAGATAATGAGTACAAGATGTTCCTCATCCAATTAGATTCATTGACATTATTATTCCCTTTGTCTTCACTACAGTGTTGATAGCACAGCCTTCTTAGGGGAAGAGCCCAGATACCTTAACTAACATTCATGAATCTTGGTTTCTTGGATGAAAGTGAATGTATGCAGAGTAATTATTATTAATTTAAAATTAGATGGCTAGGGTTTGGTTTGAAACTTTTATGTATTCACATATGAATAAAATTTATTGGAATTATCACCTCCTCCTCTCTTCTCTTGGCTCCTTCTGTCCTGCCCCAGGATGCTTCATTAACTGGTGCCTCTAGTTTTTTGGTTCTGTTTATTTTAATTAAGTAAAGGCAGCATAAATCATAGTTGTTTTTGTTTTTAATAAAAGTAGTTTTTTCTAACTTTTTGCCTGCCTGCATCCTGTTGAAATGCACATAAACATAATGTAACGTGCATAAACATAATGTAATGTGTTGATAACTCTCATTGCTGAGTGAAACTTTATGTAGTGAGAGGTTATTTTCCACATGGGACTTCAGACACCTTCAAATCTTGTTGTGTTTTATAATTACATGATGTTTATGGAGTCCAATTAAATGTACATCAAATATATAGTTTTTGACTTCTACTTATTACTTTCATTTTGGAAGTATGTTTTAATGAATGTGCCTGCTGATAAGCTAATAAAACATGAATGTTGGCAAAGGTCAACCTGTCTTCTGAGATTTCAGTAAGAATTGGTGTGAGTCTATCTGATGTTTAAAGGGGAAGGCAATGCCTCTCTAAGATACTTTCTTTTTATAGGTACTTCCAGCTTTGAGTTTCTACTCTAGGGCATTGGGATTTAAAATAAGTAACATACATTTGTTCTTTGCCCCGTTTCTAAGAGCTCTAAGAGCCATGGTTATGGGAACCTCTGATTTATAGCAGTTTGGTCAGAAATATAGGTAATAACCTGGGCTTCTTTTATTTAGCATAATGTCAGTTGTTCTTTGTATTGACATATGTTATTCCTTTGCATGAATATTCTATTTATTCTATTAATATATACTTGGGTTGTTTTCAATGTATAAAGCTACTTTGAAAATCTTGTATATGCATTTTTTTTCATTTTTCTTGGATCTATACCTTTGCTATGTCTCAGGTAGCTATAGGTTTACCTTTAGTGGATACTGTCATACAGCTTTCTAAAACTTTATTTCTCTAAATTACATATGTAAAGTGTCCTGACAAAAATTGTATTAGAATTTTTTGACCCAAGCGAGTCTTAATATGGTTTGTATTCTTAAGATATAAATTCCAATTAATCAACGATACTTTACATTTTTTAAAACTCATCTTTTACTATCATTTTAACATCTAACATAGGATATAGTCTCCATGTACATTGCTTTGGGTCCTATATTTAGAGCTGGAATCTGAATTAGTATTTCAAAGCTATATTTTATGTGTTTACTTTACTCGTAGTCTTAGCAACAATCTATATGTAATCAGTATGATTCATGAGATAAAGAACAGTTATTATAAACTTATGTAGGAAAATCTTTCATGATTTTATTTACAGCAGGGAAAATGAGGTAAAAGCATATTCTGAATATCCATGAATACGGAAATTCTTTAGAAGTTATATGTATGACTGGTTCTCTCTTTTCCGTGTGCAGCACGGAAAGAGAGATGATCCAGTTTTTCAAGTAGAGGGATTGGGGACTGAGAAATAAAAGAAAGATAAGACACTGAGATAGAAGGAAAAAGCTGGGAACTGGGTGGGGCCGCTGCTCTCTTCTCCTGGAGAGACAGTGACCTATAGCAAATGCAGTGTGCTTAATTTATATCCCCAAATATCAGGAAGTTTCACCAAAAGTCAAGACAAAAGAGATTATATGCATTCCTGAGTAGGACCAAGCATTCCTGGTGCTTTACTGGATTTATATATCAAAACACACTACCCAACACCTGGGCTGAAATGAAGGTCAAGCTGATAACACCCTTGTATTTTTGGCAAAATATGTTACTAAGACTCGGCTTTGCCTGTCGCTTTGGGTTCAGCTGGCAATAATTAAAGAAATGCTCATGTGCCTTCCCAGGCACTCTCTACATCATATATGTTGCACATGTATCCAGGCACATGGCTACTTAAAGAATAGGTTTAAATAGCTAAGCCATTTATTGATTTATGTATTGTGAACTGTTTATCTAAACCTGAAATCATAAAAAAATAACAGTTTTTGGCATATTCTTTGATATTTTTAAATGAGGAGATAAAATAGTTCACCTGTCTTTTTTTCTAATTTAAAAATAGTACATGGAATATTTGGAAAACTACAGAAAATTATAAAAAAAATAATATGAAATTATTTTCTATAAATCATCATGAGATGATCAGTATTAACTAAGAAATTTATTTCTATTAAAAGTCATCTCTGGTTTAAGACTGGAGTTGGTACAGATTGGGCCAATCTGTTCTGAGGCATTGTGAGATGGTGCAAAGTACCAAAGATATGATACTAAAGACATCATAGAAAGATTACATTTTGAGTATAACGGATAGGTTTCTTACCATTCTCAGATGACCAACTAGGTTTTTCCTTTAACTATCATTATGAACTAATGAATTTAAGGATAGTTGTTATATTTAATACACACAATTATTATTCTTATCCTTATTGAAGCTCAAATTGCCCCATTGTTAATAAAGCTTTCTTTAATTTGCCTCCTGAATCCTTTTGATATAATCTTAGTGATCCTTCTAACTTTATTATTATACAACTAGAGGCCTGGTGCATGAAATTTGTGCACAGGAGGTGTGTGTCCCTCAGCCCAGCT
>PVJN01017609.1:0-39538 GCA_004026805.1 Lasiurus borealis
TGTGAAGTTATGGTTCTTCTTGGATTTGTAGTCATCATGGCAAAAGACAGCAAACCAGCCACTGTGATCCTTATGTGGGCCCTTTCGTGTCAGGGACGGGGAGGTAATGAATATAGTGAGGAATACCATAAGGAAATGAGAACCTTCTTTACTATCAGAAGCCTATACTAATGAAGTCATTGGAATCATAAATTATTCAGACATTATAAACCTGAAAATTAGTTATAATATGGTACAGTAGTTGCTAAGATAATTCATAACACAAATGAGTTAGAAAAATATATTAGGTCATTTATCATTTATCATTTTAGCAGATGTTTTTCTGAACATATTTACTAAAACAGGGAAGCAAGTTCAAGGATATGGTGTCTGACAAAAGAACAAATCAATCAAACTTATTGGAAGAAATAATCTTATTTGGTATTTACAGACACATATCTTCTGACAAGTTCCAATTAGTTGGCTAATAATATTACATCTATTCTGCAGTGAAGTTAAAACATTACTGGATAAAAAGAGAAGAATTTGATCCTATTCCCATAGTTTCAGCAATGTGGCCATGAGGTTGGATATACCAGTAATATGGGGGAATGTTGGTGCCAGACATACTTAGATCACTGGCCTGACTTTTAATAGGTCATTAAATTCTCTGAACCCCAGTTTTCTCATCTATAATTCTGTTTTATGCGGGTTGTTGATATGTTTAAAATTAAAATTTATGCAAATCTATGTAAGTGGCTGATACATTGAAGATGATCCAATTATTAAAATAAGTTTGGCCACATTTTGCAATCATTTGTCAGCTGTTCCTCCCGAATGTTCACAATAAATAGCCACTGAGAAGAGCAGCCCCTGCTTGTCCTAGCATTTCTTGACTCTCAGTTCATGCTCCTTCATGATGAGTCAAGTCACCCAGGAATGAACATGGTCTGGAACTTCAATGGCTAAATGCAAGAAAGGCAAAATGCTTTTATATGGTAGGATTTGGGAATCAGGCTCTCACTTTGTGTCTAGAAATAGACCAAAAGGGCCATAACCACATGGGTGCATTGTGGACTCAGTAACAGGAAGTTAGGAGTAAATTGGGGCCACTTCTTGAAGGATCAGAAGGACAAACCATTAGTTGATGACTCAGAAAAATGCCAGAACCATGAATGGGATAGACCTACTTTTGACAAATGTGTATCTTCTGTACTTCAATCACCGCTGTCATGCATGGGCACAGGTGCCCTCTACTATGCCTTGGGTGGATGTTCTTAGGGTTCCTGATGGTGTGAAGAAAAGTCTTTCAGTGGGTGCCTACCATTACAAACCTGCATGGGGAGAACAAAGAAAGAGTGAAATATACACAACCATTTTATGTCATGTCATTCTTCCAGCTTCAGAAGTCCAGAGAATTGTAAATTCTTCTCCTCTTGTATATCTAACTACAGGGTTCTTCCGGATGTATTAAAACGAGTTTTATTGTAAAGATTATATACACTACTAGAGGCCTGGTGCATGAAATTCTCGAATGGGTGTGACCCCTAGGTGTGACCGGCAATTGAAGCGTGAGGTGAGCGTCTGTTGTGAAAGGATAGATTCCAGCTAACCTCTGGGCTCTGGGCAGCAGCTGGGCCCCTGGGCCCCTGCATGCCTCACTCTACCTGAGTCACAGCGTCTGAGTCCCCACACAGAGATGTGGTGAGCGTGGCCGACCACCTTGGGCCTAGGTGTAGCATGGGCCTCTGGGCTGATCAGAGGCACCGCACTGAAGCCAGATGGGCAGTGCATTCTCTCCTGACCAGCCTCACAGACTGGCTCCTGTGAGAACCCACGGGGAACCTGACCATTCCTGTGGCTGTGGCCTGGCTCACCTGGAAGAAGCCATGCGGGTAACTGCCCAGCACCTGAGCACAGGAGGCTTCCCTGGTGTGAGAGCCCTGGCATCCTGGGGAGAGTAGCAAGGGGAATGAGAGTGAGCTCAGCAGATACCCCGCATTCTTCACTGCACCTCCATCCCCATCACTCCCACCCCAGGTAGCCAGTGAGAGGTCGCAGCCTCCCACCACCTCGCCCCGGGAACCTAGGGCACCGCCATCCACCCCCAGTTCCCCTTCCCAGCCTGGGCCCACCCGGATCAGGTGATCAGGGCCTGCTGGCCGCTGGTAGCCCTCTGCGGTGGGTATCAGTCAGGGCCAGGTCCTCTGCCCAGCTGCCTTAGTGCCTGGGAGGCAGGCGGAGGCCTTGCCCCCTGCAGCCACTGCTGGTCGCTGTCTGTGGGGGTATCAGCAGGGCAATCGCTTGCACTGCCCTGCACCATTTTGGCCTGGTATTACCTGCTCACCTGCTTCACCATCCCGCTGCTGTTCTGCTCTCATCAGGGCCCATTGGGGCCAGCAGTGCCTCCACTGCCGCCCGTTGCCAGCGCAGCGTTGCCCCTTGGTGGCCAGTGCACACCATCGTGAATTGAACTCCTGATTGAACTCCTACTCCCGGTGGAACAATTTGCATATTAGGCTTTTATTATATAGGGTTATGGAGGCTCTGTTTCTAAATAACAAGTAAAAAATTGTTTTGTGACATCTTTTACGTTTATTTTAATTTCAAATAAAATCTTTTAAATGTCACATTTCACATTCGGCTTTTCATTACAATAGTCCCTGACGTGTCTATTTCCTAACCGAGAGCCTTTATGCCTATTATTATAAATATGAGGATGCTCACAACTACATTGACTTATTTTTGCAGACCACACAATCTCTCAGGGCATTTTAAAATCACATTTAGTTATTCATAGAGTCACCTATTGAGAATAACTGCTCAGATAAATATTAGTTGAATGTATGCTTTAAGCAATATATTTTAAGTAAAGGTGAAATTATATCAAAACAACACAAGCAAGCTTCATCACAACCTCACCCGATAGGAACAATCCAGCAGGTGGCAGCATAGAATATCTTAAAAGCTCAGAAGAGCCTCTAAAAAAATCTAAGCACCACCAGCAGGTTCTCTCTTTAGTTAATGTGACTGGTCTGTACTGTTCTTTATTTGTAGGGGTTTTCTCTGGTTTGCAGAGGGATTGAGCAAAAATGTTCTTTATTTGAGGGATTTTCTCTGATTTGCAGAGGGGTTGAGAAAAATAGAGAAAAATTCATGTGAACAGGCTCTACAGCTGTGCTTGCCGAGAGGGAGGTGGAGGAGAACGTAGGCGAGAGAATTGGTGATGAAAGAAGACTTGACCTGGGGTGGTGAACCCACAGATTATGTTTTATGGAATTGTACACATGAGGCCTGTATAATTTTGTTAACAGTGTCATCCCAATAAATTCAATAAAGAGGAAAAAAAATGCGACTGGGTTCCCTTCCTTCTCTTTAATTTAAAAGTAACATATGTATGCTAGCAATGAAAATAACTTTTCAGTATGGAGATAGCATATCACACAAGTTCAATAATAATAATCATAGCTAACATTTATTGAAGGCTAAGTCTCGGCTTTTCACTCTTGTGAGCAGTCAATATGTATCATTTATTTAATACTCACAGCAATCTTTCTGGTGGTATTTCTGTATGGTGCCCATTTTACGAACAACAAAACTGAAGCAAGAGCTAAATTTTCACAGCTGCTAAGCGGAGTAGGTAGGATTTTAACCAGGTAGTCTGGCTGCACTTCCCCGGTCTTTTAACCACAATATCATGTCTCTTAATTGTTGTAAATGTCATAACTGAATAAAATTAAAAGTATTAGGAAAAAAAATGATGAGTTTTCAGAAAAGAGACCTGAAACTTAAAGGAAATTGTTAAACAGTGGAGCAATTACTAGGTCTTTAACGAGTTCACTAATAATAATAGTTAATAAATTAATTAATGAATAAAACTAGAAGTCACTCAAGTAGGAGAGAAACTGGGATTTCAAGGAGTTAAATGGTGCAAATCAGGGCAGGCCACTGTAAAGAAAGGGCTGAGGAGAGAAGGGAAGTGTGCGTGGGCACACAGATTCTCAAAGGAGAAGGCGGGCTGTGGAGAAGGCGCTGGATCTGGAGCATTATTGAGGGAATCAATCTTTATTGTGTCTCTGTGCTTCCCCAACTGCATCCAATTCCGAGATGATTTTTTTCAGCCTAGTTGGATCTGTGCTGTAACTAGATTACATAACCCCACCATAGGGGAGGAGAGCAGAGCTTACAGAATATTTGTTTTGTACCCATCTTTTTTTCTTGGTGTGAACATTAGGAAGAATAAGCAGGTTTACAGACAACTTTTGGTTTACTGATTTTACTTAATTATCCACTCACATATCTTCTGACGCCCTCTCTCCCCCAGACCTCACTCTGACCCTGGAGTATGGTCTCTTCCCTAAATACATCCCTCACTTTTGTTCTGCATATTTGATTATCTTGTTTTCTAAAGCCTGGAGACCCCCTCCCTCCTGGACCCTTTTCAGTAATGATTATTGTTCTAGTGTAAATATTGACCAAAGAAAAGGCAGCGTGTAAAATGTAAGAGAAGTGGGAGGAGGGGGCGTGTCAGAGTGGCTGGAACAAATAGCAGCCTGCATTTCAAAATCAATGTGACAGAAAGCCTTCCCTTGGCATTTTTCTACATTTATTTCTCCAACTAGACACTGTAAATTCCTGAGAGGAGGGCCACGTTTTATTTAACTTTGAGTCCCTCCCAATCTTATGTACTAATACTTCACACAGTACTTTATGCCCAATGGGAACTCAGTGACTGATTGCAGAGGGTGAAGTGGTACAAAGTCCCGTTCCTGCTGCACCTGGTTGATGTTGGCTGGACCCAAGCACCGCTCACCCAGGTTTCTAAGCAGCCATAGGCAATACAGAGGCTGCCCAACTGAAACCAAGCAGAGCTCCCTTTCCTAATTCGAGGGGGAGAATAAACAACTGCAAAATATGGCCATGGGGAAAACAGCCAGGTGGTATCAGTCAGTCTACAAAACGAGACTATGCTCAGGGATACTCTGCCGATTCCTGTCAAAATCAGGAGGGGCACCTTTCATTCACAGACTGTAAAGAAAATTTGAGCATCCCTAAGCGTGAGATATCTGTCCATATATATAGAACAGCCTCTGATCCAGAGCTGGCCCAGGAGGCTGAGGTAGGAAGACTAGCATCTGGGAGGAAGAATGGCAGAGAACCCAGCTCTGAACTATACTACCTTCTATTACCATCACATTTGGGGTGAGGACCTTGACAGAGAAGTTTGCAGGGGCCCTAGCTGGCTCAGTGGATAGAGCGTCAGCCTGTGGACTGAAGGGTTCCAGGTTTGATTCTAGTCAAGGGCACATGCCTGGGATGTGGGCTCCATCCTCAGTGGGGGGTGTGTAGGAGGCAGCCCATCAATGATTCTCTCTCATCATTGATATTACTATCTCTCTCCCTTCCTCTCTGAAATAAATAAATAAATAAATAAATAAACAAACAAATAAATAAATAATAAAAGAAGTTTGCAGTGGACACAAACATTCAGTCTGAAACACTCACCAAGGATAGTACCACCCATTTGAGAACTGCTGCTTTAAATTTGTTTATGTGTCCGGGTTAGACTTGTGGGTATTTGTATTACTCTCCTGCACCCTCTTCTGTGGGATCAGGCCTAAATGGGCAGTCGGATATCCCTCTCACAATCCAGGACTACTGGCTCCCATCTGCTTGCCTGCTTGCCTTCCTGATTGCCCCTAACCACTTCTGCCTGCCAGTCTGATTGATGCCTAACTGCTCCTCTGCCAGTCTGTTTGCCCCTAACTGCCCTCCTCTGCAGGCCTAGTCACTCCTTACTGACCTCCCCTGCAGGTATGGTCCCCCCCCAGTTGCCCTCCCCTGCAGACCTGGGTCCCCCCCCATCTTCCCTTCCTTGCAGGCCTGGTCACCCCAACTTCTTTCTCCTGCAGGCTTGATTGCCCACAACTACCCTCCCTTGCAAGCCTGGTCCCTCTCAACTGCTCTTCCCTGCTGGCCAAATGGTGGTGGCTATCTTGTGTCTCCATTGGGGCAGGATCTTTGACCACATGGGAGCAGTCATCTTGTGTGGTGGAGTGATGATCAAACTGCATATTACTCTTTTATTAGATAGGATAGAGGCCTGGTGCTTGGTTGGGGGCCAGCTGGTTTGCCCTGAAGGATGTTCTTGATCAGTGTGGGTGTTCCCTTGGGGCATGGGGTGGCCTGGGTGAGGGGCCTGTGGTGGTTTGCAGGCCGGCTACATCCCCTGGTGACCCAAACAGAGGCCCTGGTATCTGGGATTTATTTATCTTCTACAATTGAAACTTTATAGCCTGGAATGGAACCAAGCCTTCTGCTGGCTCCGTGGCAGCAGCCATTTCTCTTGGGATTTATTTATCTTCTATAATTGAAACTTTGTAGCCTGGAGTGGAGGCCTGGGCTGGCCAGGGTGTTTGGAAAGCTTGGCTTCCTCCATTGCTGGGAAAATCCAAGCCTCCCTCCTGCTTGCTCCATAACTGCAGCCATCTTGGTTGGATTAATTTGCATACTCACTCCTGATTGGCTGGTGGGCATGGCTTGTGGGTGCAATGGAGTGATGGCTAATTTGCATATTGCTCTTTTATTACACACACACACACACACACACACACACACACACACACTATATGGTCAATTATATATTCCTGCACTGGGCCTCTAATATATATCTTATCTAATAAAAGAGTAATATGTAAATTAACCATCACTCTTTTACAGTCACCAGCCACACCCACCAGCCATGCCCACCAGCCACTCAGTGTATAACCTATATAATAAAAGGCTAATTTGTGCATGGGTGGGGTCTGACCAGCCTGGCCAGGGGAAGGGGACCTGGGCAGTTGGCCAACCTACCTGCTGATTGAACTCCTGGTAAAGGGGACAATTTGCATATTAGCCTTTTATTATATAGGATATACACTGAGTGGCCAGAATATTATGCATTCTGAGATCATAATAATCTGGCCACTCAGTGCATGTCTACGACAAAGATATTTTTCATTAAAAATTTTTTTTTGCTGACAACACCTGGGCCTTTTAATCAATATACACCATCATTAAGAGTAGAATAAAAATAATCTTAATACTCTAAAGTATTTTTGCAAAAAACTTGAATATAATTGTTAACATAAAAACATTCAAACCTATAAAGAAAATTTTTGTGAGTTTATTTAAAGCAAACTGTCAACAATTGCCAGGAAGCAGAATCTCAAGGGATTGGGATAATGCTCTATACTGAGAATGGTGGTTTTTCACCTTGTTTTATATATTATAATCAAAAGAGGAGATGTAAGTGGGTTGCATGAAATCCACTGATGATAGATTAGGGAGGTGGGAGAAAGCAAAGGGAGAGAGCAACCTCTGTGATTGGATAAAAGGAAAATAATACACACATACTTCTTTTACTTAGGTGGATACAGGATAGTCAGCAGTCAATAATTAACATGATATCAATAACAATGAAGGAATATATGGCCTCCGTGCTGGCACCCAGGCTGCACTTGGTTGTGACCTGAGAAGTCTAGAAAAAGGAAAATTACAAGTTACCCAGACATTTCATTGGTATGTTATCTTAGATGCAAAAAGACAATAGGCTCAGTTAAGGTAAAATTTGACCTTGTCAGGGAAAATACCAGCCTGAGACATGACTATCCACCATAACTGCTTTTAGTTAAAATTTTAATTTCAGACCATCCTTTGTGATTATTTTAGATCTCTGAGTTTAAAAGATTGCCACATAGACCTTCCCTGAGCTTGTCAGATAGTATGTGGATTCTTTCCACATAATCAAACTTCTATACCAAATCTCAATTTACAGAATTCACAAGGATGAGAGGAACAAATAAAATGACAAGAATATATTCAGCAAAATTGAGAATATGAGAAATTCTACATAAAAAATAACTACACAAAATGACTTTCACTTTATTATCAGTGAAAACGACCTAAAATAAAGGAAAGGTTATTATTCTAATATATAAAAAACCAGTCTCTGTAACATTCAAAACAACAGAAGGCTCCACCAACCAGAAGTCAGTGCTGCTGTGGGCACCATAACCCACACAGACTGCTTAGGGGGCTGTGGATCAGGCTTAAAGAGAGGCCTGGAGAGAGAAGCAGGGTCTGATCCGTAGCCTCCGTGGCAGCTGTTGATCATCCCTTGCCTCTCTCTTTCTATTAGGCCTCCACTGGGGCTGCTGATCAGCCCTATCTCTCTGATCTGGCCCATTGATAGGCCTAGAGATGCTGATTGACATAGAAACTGACCAATCAGAACCAAATCTGGGTGAAGTGCAAGGAGCCAATGGCTGCCTAGGAGGCAGAGCTTTTGACACTGACTGGCATACAAACTGACCAATCAGAACCTAATCTGGGTGAACTGGGAAGGCAGAAGTTAAGGAGGTGGCTGAGGAGGGGTTTTAAGGGCAACAGCTGTTTGGTGTAAGGTATAAAAAAGCACTTTAATTTTTTAATGACTGGTTTGGCAGTATAGTGCATATGGCTGGCTATCAGTTCAAATATAGAGATTATGTATTTTTGTCAGCATCTCCTCCTGATGTGAAAGGAAATGAACTCCCCTCCATCTTGTCCTATATGATTGGGACCCCTGCCTAAACCCCCTCCCTTTTCTGGGAGTGGCCACAGGTGTGCCAGCAATGTCTTAACTTCCCTGACCCCCACCTGAATGGACCAATGAAGCTCCAGGAACACAGGCTAAACCACAGAAAGACCCTAATTCAAGTGACCAATCTCTGTAACCCTTGTCACTTTCCTAAGCCCTCCCAATATCCTACCCCATAGAACTCATTGTTCCCACCTGGCTCGCTCTCTCGCCTCACTGCTGCGCCAGAAAGAGGTTGAGAGCCAAACCTGGGTTTGAATAAAGACTCTTTGCTTTTGCATAGGAAAAGGCTCCTTAGTGGTGGATTATTGGGGACCCTGAACTCTGGGCATAACAGATGAAAAGGGCTTAACCCACCCCCATTTAAGCAATACTATCCTATATAATCTATCTATACTACTAAAGGGTAATATGCTAATTAGACCGGATTGACTGGCTATCTTCCAGATGTCTGACTTCCTTCCAGACAAAACCATGGTGGTGGGGACCAAGGCAGAGGCTCTTAGGGGTGATCAGGCCAGCAGGGTAGGGCTGTTGGGGGTAAGATCAGGCTGGCAAGGGAGAGCAATTGGGGCCAATAAGGCAGGCAGAGGAGGGCATTTGGGAGCGAGATCAGCCTGGCAGAGGAGGACAGTTAGGGCCAACTGGACAGGCAGACAGAGGGGTTAGGGTCAATCAGGTAGGCAGGCAGAGGCAGTTAGGAGCTATCAGGCAGGCAGGCAGATGAGCAGTTAGGAGCCAGAGGTCCCAGATTGCAGTCAGACATCCCCCCAACGGGTCCCTGATTGGAGAGGATGCAGGCTTGCCTGAGGAAAACTCCCCCCATGCATGAATTTCATGCATCAGGCCACTAATCCTATATAATAAAAGGATAATATGCAAATCGACTGAACAGCAGAATGACTGGTCATTATGATGCACACTGACCATCAGGGGGAAGACGCTCAATGCAGGAGCTGCCCCTGATGGTCAATGCATGCCCACAGGGTGAGAACTGCTCAGCCAGAAACCAGAGTCCTGGCTGGTGAGAGCAGAGGCAGGGGGGTGGGGTGGGGGGGCTATCCCTCCTTCTTGGGAGGGCTAAGGATGTCTGACCGCCAGCACAGGGCCTCTACTTGATTAAATGATAGCAACAAAATACAATGTTTGTTCCTCATCTGCATCCAAATTCAAGAATTTTTTTTATTTTTAGACATTTGGGAAGTTTTGAATATAAGCTTGATATTAGATTACATTAAATAATGATTGTTATTTTTATGATAGGAGATTTGTGTTAAATTAAGAAAACATTATATTTGCTAGTAAGACTTATAGAATTATAGACAAAATAATACAGCAACTTTAAAATATTGCAGCAAATACTTGCATTTTCAGCTATGATATGGACTAGATTCTAGCAACATATACCTCTTTCCTCCAAAATTAGAAAAGCAACAAGTAAAACAATCTTTTTCACCTGCCTCCCTACCTCCAAAAAACTGTTCAGAGACATGAGAAAGCACCAGAGCAGCCAAAATTTGAGGGTTTAAGATCACTGAGAGAAGAGAAAATCACGAAATTGGAGTGGAGCCTGACTTTCCATGCTGCACTTCCCTGGAGTCATTTGCTGATATTTAAAATAATCTGAACTAAGGCTGGGGAACCATGGAGAAATCTCAGCAGAGAGCAGTGACTGTGCAGAGCTTTTTTTTTCTTCTCATCATGAAAAGGAAAATAAGACCTTTGTGTGTGTGTGGGGGAAGGGGCTAGCTATCTGAATCTGTGCCAGTAACCTGCATTCTGATGCACATTCTTGCTAGCCGATTATTAACTCCATTCTTATCTGTGATGCCTGTCTTGCCTTGAAGACCCTATTTCCCAAAATATTCCATTTTACAGAGGCCATAAACCATGAACCATATGTAACCCCTGGAGGGGGTTGGCAGTGCTGGCACCAGACAGGCTGGTTTGGCTCAGTGGATGGAGCATCAGCCTGCAGGCTGAAGGGCCCCAGGTTCGGTTCCGGTCAGGGGCATGTGCCTTGGTTGGGGGCACATCCCCAGTGGGGGGCGTGCAGGAGGTGGCTGATTGATGTCTCTCTCTCATCAATGTTTCTAATTATCCCTCTCCCTTCTTCTCTGTGGAGAATCAATACAATATATTAAAAAAAAAAGGCCAAACCCTCTGAGTGTAATCTCACTTCCCTCATCCCAACTCCTGAGGGCTGCAAAACCTGTGAAAAGTCCGGAACTTGATCCATATTTGGGAGACAAAAGGAACTAAGGGAAAATTTTGTCTATATTCATCATTCAGGATTTGGAGATTGACATAGTTACATAAAATATGATGATATGTCATGGCATTAGTGCATGTGCAATAAAGGCTACTTTTCTGAATACCCTCTGAGCACCCGCCCGGCTGATTAATCTCCCACGCCACCTGGCAGGTTATCTGCAATGTAGCACCATGAGAGTAAAATTGACATTCAGACTACAAACCATCAAGGATTTGGGAGGCCAACTCCTCAGAGACTGAGGAGTGAGTTGGGCTTTTGTAAGTTTCATCACACTAGACCAATGAATTTGCATTTCGGGGTTGCCATGGAAGAGGTGCCTTATATGGCAATCCAGACTCTTAGTTGGGATGTTGGGATGCCTGAAGGGCTGCATCCTAAAAAAATGTAAACCAGAAGTTGACCATGACTTTTTAAAAAATATTTTATTAATTTCAGAGAGAAAGGGAGAGAGAAACATCAATAATGAGAGAGAAGCATTGATCAGCTGCTTCCTGCATGCTCCACAGTGGGGATCAAGCCCACAACTTGGGGATGTGCTCTTGACCGGAATAGAACCTGGAACCCTTCAGTCCCCAGGCTGATGTTCTATCTACTGAGCCTAGCTTGACCATAACTTTCAAAGTCTGAAATCCAAAACCCACCTGAAAACCAGGAGGTATACTCTGACAGGTATAGAGAGAAAACGGAATCACACCCAGGTGGAGGACAAACATGCATATGCTGCAGAAATCAATTCCTGATCGGGTTAGAAAGATCTTTCTCTATTCCAAATGCTTGCCAAAAGCTAAGTGTCCACTCAACAATTATATATTATATATTAAACTGATCCATGCACACTGAAAGGAAATTAATTAGAAGGTGGCCAGCAGGGTGTGACTGGATAAGCTGGGTCTGACACACCCTGAAGCCAACCTTCTATGGTCCCTCTCCTGCCTGCTGTACCTGGGGCACCGCCATGGCTTGAAAAAAGGTCATCTGCAGAGTGAGTGGGAGTCCCTCCAGCAGGTGGAGTCCCTCAGCCTGGCCTGTAGGAATTGAGCTGAAACCAACACTCCAACATGCCCTCAGGGGTCCCGGATTGTGAGAGGGCGGTTCTTGGGTGACATACCCTGAAATCGGGCTCCCTCCTCTCTGATTCTGGGTGCATTAACTTGGCAGCTCCTGCATTGAGCATCCGTCCCCTGATGGTAATTGCACCTCATAGCTACCAGTTGACGGTTACTTAGCCTTTTATATATATAGATTTCCAACATTTAATCAATGATTAGCAGGTCTGTCAAGAAGCAGATAAAAGAAAAAAGCAAACAATAGAAGCAGAACTATAGATGATCCAAATAATGGGCTTAGTCATCACAATCCTTTAATAATTATGACTATTAGGTTTCAGAAAATAGATGACATCATGAAGAATTTGAGTGTACTAAAAAGAACTAATATATAGATGATGTATCATACAATTTTAAACTTGAACCCTATATGATTTTATTAACCAAGGCCACCTCAATAAATTTGATTTACAAAATAATTTAAAAAAATCTTCAGTTGAAAAATACAATAATTTAATTAAATGGTTTTAATTGAAGATTAAATTCAGCTGTAGGGAAGAGCTGTCAGTAGAAATATCCAGATAAAAATGTTATAAAATACAGAAAAGTACAAATTTACATAAAGTATGATGAAAATGTGTTCTTATATGTAATTGCCATTTAGAAGGAGGAAAAGAAAGAGTGACAGCATTTCTCAGAAAAACTAACATTGAGATCATTTGTTGCCAGTAAAACTTTATTTAAAAAAATGCTAAGATGAGTTCACAAGGTAAAAGGAGAATGATCACATATATAAAAAATTACTCCATGCAGAAAAATATATGTTAAGGAAAAAATAAAAAAATAATGAATTGAGTAAATATATAAGTAAATCTAAATGAATATTGATTGTACAAAATAATAGTAGTAGCATCCATGAAATTTAAAATATATGTAAAATTAAAATACAGACAATAATTACACAAATGGCAAAAGAGGAAAATGTTCTAAGGTCTGGGACTTAGTAAAAGTACTCAATTTTATTAAATTTACCTACTCAAGTGTCTATGTTGTAATTTCTGGAATAATTATTAAGAAAGTAATTTAGAAGACTCAAAAAAATGGTGGCAGAATAGACAGACATGTCCCAAGCCTTGTCCTGGAACAGATAGAAAGAACAGCTGAGGGTTGCACAAGGAGTTTTTTTATGTGAGTTAAGGGATAGTTATACTCCAGGAGAAGTTGGGATACTGCTAGACAGGACTCCCCTGATCAGGCAGCCCCCACTGCTGCTAGGTTCCTTCCCAGAGCCACAGGCTCAGATGTGGAGACAGCACCATCTTGAAGAAGGAATTGGATGTTATTGGAAGCCTGATAATCTACCACTATGGCACTCACCGAACAGCTGCAAACCCCAGAACATTGGTCCTCAATTGACAAAAACATGTAGATTCAGAGGAGCTCTACACTGGACCATGGAAAGGTCAGATTTCACCTGGGATTAGGTAAGGTCTCTGGTCCTGGCAGACAGAGAAATGTGTGCACTCTGGGAGCTGGAGTCCAGAGGAAGTCTGTGCCCCAGAAAAATCCGAGGCTGTTGGGGCTGGCGTGATGTGTGAATGTGGAAGGAGGTCCTGAGAGCTGCTAACAGAAGGGATATCTAAAAAGCAACCAGTTTTGATCTGACGCAAAAGGACAGCCTAAACATTTTAAAAGTGTGCAGGCTGCTTAGACACAAGGGAGGAAAAAGACTGCACAGACTTGCAGACAGCCCCGGAGTTCACACACTTACGCTTCTTCCTCTTTAAATCCTTGCTTCTGATTACTAAGCACAATTCATAGGATCACACAATTGGAGACACCCTAAGAGACTCCAGAGGAAAGTTGTTTTTCTGGAGCCTGGGGATCGGAGCGGGGAATAACCATCAGAGAACCAGCTTGGGGAAACCCACTCCCATAAGCCGGTGTTTTCCCACAGAGAAAGCAGGATCTAAGCACAAGCTAGGGAGGACCTATAGACCCTGAGGTCAATCCAGAAAAACTGCCACCCAGGGTTTGAATCACAAAATGACTCTTGTGGAAGCACAAATAAAAAAATACAAGAAATTAAGACCCACTGCCTGCTTAATAATCAGGACTGGCTTACAAAACTGAGGAGCAGTGAAATGCAGGGAACTGCAATACTGTCCTAAAAAACAGGCATGCCAAACAGAGCAATAGAGGAAGTGAATGACCTTCACTACTGCACATTTTTTTTTACTTTATTTTATTTATTTATTTTTTATTTAAAAATTTTTCTCTTCATGTTTTACTTAAGCAACTATTTTTTTCTTTATTTCTCACTTGAACTTACCTTTTTAAAATTATTACATTTTTATTTTCAATCAGTATTATTACTACTACTATTTTACCTTTTTGGAAAAAAAAGTATTATTTTATTTTTTCTTTATTTTACTTTGGGATTAGTGTTCTACATTCTACTTTCATCTTTACTTCAGCACCATTTTACTCTATCGCAACTCTACCTTTATGCCATCACTCTCTTCCTAAGTTTTCCCCTTTTGTTGTACTGTTTACTTTACCCTTCTCTGGCTTTAGATTTTTCCCTATCCTTTCTTTTACCCCCTGTTAAAATTTCACCCTACTTATATATTTAATTTACAATCCCCTTCGCCAAGTCCATACACACCTCTCTCTTCTCTGTCTTCACTATCCAAAAAGTTGTTTTTCTCTCTGGCCTTTGTTTTTGTTTGCTTGAATGTTGATTATATCAATATTTTATGCTTTTCTATGAGATTGTTTTGCTCATTCTTTTGTTTGTTTTGTTTTTGTTTTTTTGTTTTTTTTTTGCTTCTGTTTTCCCTCACCTTGCTTGATATTAGTTGTTGTTTGTAGTTTGTATTCACCTCCAGGTACTTGTTGCTGGCATTTGTTGGGATTAGTTCTACTGGAGTTTTCTCCTCATATATATAGTTTGTTCCCCTTTTCTTTATTATTCTCTTTCCTTTCTCTCTTACTTATTTTTTTCCTTTCCCAATTTCATTTTTTCACTCCCTTCTTTTATTTTCTCTTCTTTCTCTCCTATACTCTAATTTGCCTTTCTTGTGTGTTGTACCTGGCTGTGTTGTATTTTGTGCATTTAAATCAACACAGGAGAGAGAACTACATAAACAGACACCCATAGAAGAGAGACCAAGAGGAAACAAAGAAATAGCCCACATATGAAAGAAAAACAGGCATCACCAGAAAAGGAAGTAAATGAAATAGAGGAAAGCAACCTGTTAGAGAAAGAAGTCAAAGAAATGGTCATATGGTGGTTGAAAGAATGAAAGAAAATTCCACAATATGAGTAAGAATCAAGAGAAAATAAAGAAGAACCAAAAAGAATGAAAAATGACCATCGCTGCTATAAAGAATTCAATAGAAAGCATCAAGAGTTGACTAGAAGAAACAGAGGACCACATCAGTGAGCTAGAATACAAGGAAGGAAAAAACACCTAAGTAGAGCAGCTTCTAGAAAAGAAATTAAAAAGAAGGAGGAGAGCCTAAGGGAACTTTGGGACAACATAGAACAAAACAACATCTGCATAACAGGGGTTTCAGAAGGAGAGAAAACTGAGCAAGAAATAGAAAACCTGTTTGAAGAAATTATGATAGAAAACTTTCCTGATATAGGGAAGAAAAAATCCACACAAATCCAAGAAGCTCACAGAGTCTCAAGCAAAATGTGCACAAAAGACTGATGCCAAGGCACATTAAAATTAAATTGGAAAACACAAATGACAAAGTAAGCATCTTAAAAGTGGCCAGAGAGAGACAGAAAGTTACCTACAAAGGAACTCCCATCAGACTAGCAACTGATTTCTTAACAGAACTTCATCAGGCCAGAAGGGAATGGAATGAAATATAAAAAGCCATGCAAAGGAAGGGTCTGAAATCAAGAATAATTTACCCAGCAAGGCTATCAATAAAATTTGAAGGTGAAATCAGTAGCTTCACAGACCAAAAAGGAACTAAGGGAATTTATTACTACAAAACCAGAAATGCAAGAAATGCTAAAGGGTCTGCTGTAAAAACAAAATAGATCTAGGGCCTAAACCGGTTAAGCTCAGTGGATAGAGTGTTGGCCTGTGGACTGAAAGGTCCCAGGTTTGATTTTGGTCAAGGGCATGTACCTTGGTTGCAGACACATCCTCAGGAGGGGACGTGCAGAAGGCAGCTAATAGATGTTTCTCTCTCATCGATGTTTCTGTCTCTCTATCCTTCTCCTTTCCTCTCTGTAAAAGATCAATAATAATTAAAAAAAAGATACATGAAGCGAACAAAGAACACAGGGGTAAAGAATAAAAATGGTGACAAATAAGCACCTATCAATAATAACTTTAAATGCAAATGAATTAAATTCCCCAATTAAAAGACATAGGGTAATAGATTGGATAAAAAAACATGGCCTATATATCTGCTTTCTATAAGAAACCCACCTCAGAAAAAAAAGATGCACACAGATTGAGGGTGAAGAGGTTGAAAAAGGGTTTTTAGGCAAACAGAAATGAAAAAAAAGCTGGGGTAGCAATACTTATATCTGACAAATTAGATCTCAAAGTGAAGGATGTAACAAGAGATATGGAATGTCACTTCATAATACTAAAGGGAGCAATCCAACAAGAAGAAATAAGTCTGGTAAACATATACACACCCAATATAGGAGCACCCAAATGCATAAAAAAATTCCTGGAGTATATCAAGGGAGAAATTGACAGCAATACAATCATAGTGGGAGACTTTAATATCCTACTATCACCACTGTACAAATCATCTAAACAACAAATTAGCAAAGAAACATCAATCCTAAATGTCTCACAAGACCATATGGAATTAATTGCCATCTTCAGAACATTTTACCCAAACCCACAGAATATACATTCTTCTCAGGTGCACATGGGTCATTTTCAAAGATAGATGGTATGTTGGTCATAGGAGAAGTCTATTTAAATTCAAGAAGATAGAAATCATATCAAGCATCTTCTCAGATCATAGTGGCATAAAACTGGAAATCAACTACAATAAAAAGACTCCAAAGAAATAAAACACATGAAAACTAAACAGCATGCTATTAAAACAATGATTGGCTTACCAGAGAGATCAAAGAAGAAATAAAAAACATCATAGCAACAAATGACAATGAAAACAGAACAATACAAAATCCATGGAATACAGCAATAGCAGTCTTGAGAGGGAAGTTCATAGCTCTAGAAGCCTACTGTAAAAAAACAAGAAACAATGGTAATAAATTACCTAACCCTACAACACATAGAGTTAGAAAGAGAGCAACAAGAAAATCCCAGTGTAAGCAGAAGGAAGGAAAAAAACATCAGAGTGACATAAATGACATTGAAACAAACAAACAAAAAAATTAAAAGATCAACAAAACCAAGAGCTGGTTCTTTGAAAGGATAAATAAGATTGGTAAGCCTCTATGCCTCTATGCCAAAACTGGTTTGGCTCAGTGAATAGAGCATCATCCTGTGGACTGAAAGGTCCCAGGTTCAATTCTGGTCAAGGGCACATACCTTGGTTTTGGGCACATCCCCAGTAGGAGGTGTGCAGGAGGCAGCTGATAGATGTTTCTCTCTCATCAATGTTTCTATCTCTCTCTCTTTCCCTTCCTCTCTGTAAAAAAATCAATAAAATGTATTAAAAAAAAAAGATTGATGAACCTCTGGCCAGACTCACCAAGAAGCAAAGAAAGAGGACCCAAATAAACAAAATCAGGTGAAATAACAGCAGAACCCACTGAAATACAAAGGATTGTTAAACAATACTATGAAAAACTATTCCAACAAACTGGACAACCTGGATAAAATGGACATATTTTTAGAAAAAGATAACCTTCTAAAATTCAATCAGGAAGAATCTAAATATCTCAATTGACCAATAACTAAGGAATAAATTGAAGCAGTCCTCAAAAAGCTTCCAGCAAATAAAAGGCCAGGGCCAGATGGCTTCACAGGGAAGTTTTATGAAACATTCAAAGAAGAAATAAAACCTATCCTCCTCAGACTATTCTAAAAAATTTAAGAAGGAACACCTCCAAGCTCTTTCCATGAAGCCAGCATCACCCTAATATCAAAATCAGATAAAAGACAACACGATGAAAGATAATTACAGGCCAATATCCCTCATGAACATAGATGCCAAAATCCTCAACAAAATTCTAGCAAATCAGACCCAGCAGTACATCAGAAAGATCATACACCATGACCAAGTAGGATTTATCCCAGTAATGCAAGGATGGTACAATATCCCCAAATCAATAAATGTGATACATCACATAAACAAATTGAGAGATAAAAATCACATATTCATATCAATTGATGCAGAAAAAGCACTTGACAAAATCCAACACCCTTTCATGATGAAAACTCTCAACAAGGTAGGAATAGAAGGATCCTACTTCAACCTACTCTCACTGCTCCTGTTCAACATAGCACTGGAAGTATTAGCCATTGCAATTAGATAAGAAGAAATAAAAGGCATCCAAATTGGAAAAGAAGAAATAAAGCTGTCCTTATTTGCAGATGATATGATATTGTATATAAAAAATCCTGAAAGACTCCATCAAAAACAAATAGACTTAATAAATGATTTTGGCAATATAGCAGGATACAAATTAATGCCAGGAAATTTATGGCATTTCTATACACTAATAGTGAACTTTCAGAAAGAGAGACTATAAAAGTAATCCCATTTACCATTGCACCAAAAAATTAATATACCTAGGAAGAAACTTAACTAAGGAAGTAAAATACCTATACACAGGAAACTACAGTACCCTGAAAAAAAGAGATAGAGGAAGACATAAACAGATGGAAGAACATACCGTGTTCATAGATTGGGAGAATCAACCTCATTAAAATGTCCATACTACCCAAAGCAATCTATAGATTCAATGCACTCCCCATTAAAATACCAATAGCATATTTCAAAGACCTAGACAGAACTCTCCAAAGATTCATCTGGAGTAAAAAAAAGACCCCAAATAGCCCCAGCAATCTTGAGAAAGAAGAACAAAGTAGGTGTTATTATTAGAAGGATAGGCACTTACCAATATCTCAATACCAGATTTCAAACTGTATTACAAAGCCACTGTTCTCAGAACAGCCTGGTACTGGCACAAGAACAGACACATAGACCAATGGAATAGAATAGAGAATCCAGATATTGACTCAAACCACTATGCTCAATTAATATTTGACAAAGGAGGCATGAAAATACAATGGAGTCAAGACAGTCTCTTCAATAAATGGTGTTGGGAAAATTGGACAGATACATGCAAAAAAATGAAACTAGACCCCCAACTTACATCATACACAAAAAATAAACTCCAAATGGATACAGGACTTAAACGTAAGAAAGGAAACCATAAAAATACCAGAGGAATCCACAGGTAGAAAAATCTCTGACATATGCCAAAGAAATTTCTTCACTGATACAGCTCCTAGGGCAATGAAAGTTAGAGAGAAAATAAACAAATAGGACTACATCAAAATAAAAACTTTTTTCACAGCAAAAGAAACTATCAACAAAACAACAAGAAGGCCACTGTATGGGAGAACATATTTGCAAATTTTATCACTGATAAAGATTTAATCTCCAACATCCACAGGCAACTTATACAACGTAATAAAAGAAAGATAAATAATCCAATAAAAAAATGGGCAATGGACCTAAATAGAATCTTTTTGGAAGAAGATAGAAGGAAGGCCAAGAGACCTATTAAAACATGCTCAAAGTCACTAATTATCCTAGAGATGCAAATCAAATTATAATGCGGTACCATTCACATCTGTCAGAATGGCAATCATCAACAAATCAACAAACGACAAGTGCTGGCAAGGATGTGGAAAAAAAGGAACCCCGTGCACTGCTGGTGGGAATGCAGACTAGTGCAGCCACTGTAGAGAACAGTATGGAGTTTCCTAAAAAAACTAAAAGTGGAGCTCCCATTTGACCCACTCCTAGGAATATATGATAAGGAACTACAAACACCAATCAGAAAGAATATATGCACCCCTATGTTCATAGAGGCACAATTTATAATAGCTAAGATTTAGAAACAGCCTAAATGCCCATCAGCAGATGAGTGGAGCAGAAAATTATGGTACATCTACACTAGGGAATATTAAAAAAGAAGGCATTCTTACCATTTATAGCAGCATGGATGGATCTGGAGAGCATTATGTTAAGTGAAATAAGCCAGGCAATGAAAGAAAAATATCACAGGATCTCTCTCATTTATTGGAAATAAATAACATTATAACCTGATGAACAAAAAGATAGATACAGAGGCAGTAAAGCATTGAAGAGATGTTCAAATTACAAAGGGAAGGCTGGGGAGTGTTGGGGAGGGGGAAAGGAGATCAAACGAAGGACTTGTATAATGTGTATAAGCACACCAATGGACACAAGACACTGGGGGCAGGGTGGGATGAGGGCATGTGACAGGGGCTAGGGGAGACTGGGGGAAGATTAATTGGGGGAAAAAAGGAGATACATGTACTAATATATGTAAATAGTTTAAACAATAAAAAATTAAAACCAAGTAAGGAATTTAACAGATAGTGCAATAAATTGGGATGTATAAGGTCATTGCCAAAGTTAAAATTATTTTAAAACACATTCGAACATATAGCCATGGTAAAAGTTCTTTATATTTATCCAAAAGTATATTATCTAGGGGATAATTTGCTGAAAATTTAACTGACTTCTTTCTACTCAGCAAGACTCATCATTTCAGGTAATAAGAAAATCTAGTTATGTGATCTTAGACTCACTAGTGTATGCTTCCAGTCAAAAAATTTTAAGTGGTTGGGTGTAGCTTTTAACCTCTTAGCTACTCTTATTCTAAAATAGATAAAAGCAATGCTCCTTCTAAAGGCCATGGCTAATATCCATGTGAAGTCTCTGAAGTAGTATAAAATTAATTTATTTTCCATCTCAGCTGCTTTCCTGCCTTTGAGAAAAAAATAAAAATAGTAAAGTTGATGTTAATTTAACTATTTTCTTGTTGAGCTTTTCTGGGATTTCTTATTAAAACTCCAAATGAATATCTTTGATTTTTTTTTTTCTCGGAAACTACTTTTCAATTGCCAATTTCCCAGGCTGGCTCAATGTGCATTAACAAACAGTGATCAATTGAACCTCTAAGTAATTTAATATCAAGGTGCCAGGCAATTTGAGATGCAAGGCCACCCTACCGAAACAAAATTATTTTCTCTGAGGATTTCATCATTCTCAAACTGGAATGTAGTCTGTATAAAAAGAATTGCCCTTTTCTTGGAAAAATTTGACTTTCTTTGCTATTAATATTCTATTTACCTATATTTAATTGTAGCACAAATATTCTGTTTTGGCCAATCTGAAAACATGTTTGCTAAAAATTACAGGTGATTAGTATAGAAAAATTTTAGGGAGCTTGAAAGTGAAATGTGGTAACTTTTACTTACTTTATGTATACTCCACCTTTTTTTTTTTCTTTGAGAATCTATGTTCTCCAGGCTAGGTGTATTGGGCAGGCTAAGATGGGAAGGAGTTTTACAGAGTTCTCTTCCCAAAATCGTGGGCTGCATGTACACAAGACAAGTGATTATTTCCTACAAAGCTCATTAAGATTTGTAAGTGCCTATCCAAGCGTGTTTACCACTAACAATGTCATTTGAGTTACAGTTTCTAAATGTACCCATAAGTGAGCCTATCGCTTCAATATAATGCAGTGGGTCTGGTCTCAGGCTCAGGTGTCAGAGTGTTAGGTCTGAGTCTGGGCTGTGCTGCTCATGAGTTGAGTGACTCTAGACAGGTTCTCAAGCCTCTGTGCTTATTCCCTTAGGGCAATGATCGGCAAATTGCGGCCGTCAAGCCACATGTGGCTCTTTGGCCCCTTGTGTGTGGCTCTTCCACAAAATACCACTGCCTGGGCGAGTCTATTTTGAAGAAGTGGCATTAGAAGAAGTTTAAGTTTTAAAAATTTGGCTCTCAAAAGAAATTTTAATCGTTGTACTGTTGATATTTGGCTCTGTTGACATGAGTTTGCCGACCACTGGTCTTGAACTGTTTTAAACTGTACGTGCGCACCCGCATGTAGTATTTTGTGGAAGAGCCACACTCAAGGGGCCAAAGAGCTGCATGTGGCTCGTGAGCCACAGTTTTCCGACCACTGCCTTAGGGCCATGATCATATCGTGATGACTAAGAACAGTTCCCAGAAAATTATAAGTGTTTAGTGTTCTTTATTCTCTCTCCCCCTCTTCATATTGTTTTTATAATTTTATGTTTCCATGTCCGCTTTACTCATGTTTAAAAAAATAGCAAGGAAAACTGTTGCAGTCTTCACCTATATGGAAATATCAGAGAGATAGTTCCGTTTTATGTGGAGGGAACTGCATTTTTGAAGGTTTAGAAGGTTTTGAAGGTTTTTGCCTTCACTGCCCTTGCACAGGGCAGTTTGTTTTCTAGAGGAAACTCTAGTTTGTTTCGGTTTCCTCATCATTTTTGCTGAGCGGCGATACTAGTATTGTGTTCCAGGTTTATTTATGAGATTTTCCTTCTGACCACTAACTTCCTTTTGGACTCTCATTGACTTGTTTAGGCTAAATAAAATAAATAGACTAAACATCTGTTTGGGAGGGTGTTTGTTGTGCTCGATAGATACCAAGCATTTGTTGAGACCACTCTGAGGACCTACTATTGGGATAACCTGTGAAAACAAAATACCAAATAAAACAGTTCCTTATCTTCAAGAGGCTCCTAGTCCTAGTGGGTAGAAAGTTGAAAGCACAATTAACACCATGGCAAATTCTTTGACATAAGAATGCATAAAGATCTGTGAGTGAGATAGAGAATGTTCTTTGGCAAGAGGAGGTGGGCTAAGATAGGCATGAGCATAAGCACATGCTGTATTTGAGGATGTCGAAGCAAAATTGCATCAGTTAAAGGTAGGCAAGCAAGAGAGAGACTTTATTTAAGACGACAGGCCCGGTGCACGACATTCGTGCTCTGGGAGTTGGGGTCCCTCTGCCCAGCCTCTGCCCTCTTGCAGTCCAGAAGGATATCTGCCTGCTGAGGAGGTGGGAAAGGCTCCTGCCAACGCAGATGTGCTCGCCAGCTGTGAGCCCAGCTTCTGACTGAGGCTCCCTCTGTGGGAGTGCACTGATCACCAGGGGGCAGCTCCTGCATTGAGCATCTGCCCCCTGGTGGTCAACGGGCATCATAGCGACCAGTCATTCTGCCCTTCAGTTGATTTGCATATTAGGGTTTTGTTATATAGGATTATCACAATAGGGGCGAGAGACTCAGCCTTTCTCTGAACTTAACTCTGCTGAAACAGAGTGTGGGAGGCTATTTTAGCATTATGTGAGTGGAAGAACAGAGGCCATCCATGTTTGCTAATTGGCTTCACCCAAACAGGAGGTAGTTTTACAACTTGGAACAATTACCCACCAAAGTCAGGCTCCTACCCTTCAACAGAAGCTGGGAGGTGGGGCTCTATCTACTTGCATGCTTTCTCTTCAAAGAAATGGCTCCCAAGTTTTTAAGAAAGAGGTTTGAGTTGTAAAATTTTCAAAAAGGCTCTAAAAAAGACTTGCATACATCACAAAGAGGCTGAGTAAGAATTTACACATTTTCTCAAGTAAATGCTCTAAGGAAAGAGAGGTCACGGCCCAGAGTAGGAACAGGCCTGGTAAAGTTTAGGCATGCTGAGGGGAACATCCAGACCTTCAGGGTAAGATTTACACCCAGGAGCACAGGACTGCAAGGGGTTGCCAAATGACAGGAAGTGAAAAAGTAGCCAGGGCCAGATTATGGCTAATCTTGGAAGTCCTGATATGAAGTTTAGGTTTCCTTCCATAATTGCTCTAAGAGTATAAACATGGCAATGAAATGGTCAAACTTACATATTTAAAAAGTCTGAACATTTGCATATTTTTATAAAAGAATTGAAGGGGTTAAGACAAGTTACAGGAAGAATAAAAGAACATAAAAGGAATTATCTTGCTTAGTGTTCAAAACTCTGTGATGTGGATGTTTATTATTCCCGCCTCCACATGATAAGTTGGAGGCCCAAAGTATTTAAGTCACTTTTCTAAATGTTCTATACTTGGTAAATGTGGGCAGTTTCAAACCCAGTCTGTCTCTCAACAAGCCTACGAGCTTCTCACACAGCAGTAGGGTTACTGAACCAGTGACCATCAACCAAAACTGTGGTGGGTTGGCTTTGTGACATACGGGATGGTAGATATGTGAGTGGTATGTTACAGTAATTCCGGGTTTATGGCACCTATACAATTATGAGGAACTAAAAAACAAATCAATATCAATGTCAGATGGATGGAGATAGACATCGACTCTTTCTAAAAGTATATTCCTGGGATCTTGGCCAACATAAACTTCTTTTGGTTTCCTAGACTGAATGAGATAATACACATAAAACAGCTTTACAAACTGTGAAATTCTAAAAAGTTGAAGGCTATTCATTTCACGTTAGAAGAGCATAAATTGTTCATAAGTCAGTTTCCATCTTAAGAGCATTAGGGTGGATATATTCAGTGGAGTCCCATCATGAATTATTTACACAGTGAAGAATTACTTCCTAATGTGTTACTGGGAATTTTTATATTTTGGGGACTGTCTGTGAATGACTTGGACACCTTGCTTGAAATCCAAAAATTTGCCTTGGAAAATATAAATTAAAAAATGCATCACTTGGGATGTCTTGTGTTGTGAGTATGCAAAGCTCAACTTGAACTGTTTTAAACAACAAAGTTAATTTACTGGCTTTGAAATGAAAAATCTGGCTTGAAGAGAGCATTTGCATAATAACTGAAAAATGCACCCAGGACCATGACTCATCGAAACTCTTCCCTCTGCCTCACTTAATGTTAATTTCATTCTCTTGATGAGAGATTGCACAACCTTCTACCCTACTCCCTTTGAGTCACTTTTCATGAAACAGCAAAATGGTTTCAGGAGTTCTGGACCTGAATTCTCACATCACATAGTTCAGAAGAGGAGAGAGCATCTCCCCAAACATCTCCTGTGGAAAGAAGAGGAAACTTCTCTTTCCTGGAAGACTTTAGTAAATATCTTCTCACATCTTACTGTTTTCCTTTGGCTACTGGATTTTCCTTGAACCAACTGTTGAGACCAGAGAATGGACTTTATTGACTGGTTTAAGGCAATCCGCCCCTCTTCCCTTACCCTTACAGCTAAGGTTGGCTCAGTCCTGCCCCAAGTACATAGGCACAGTGTTGCCAAAGGATGGGTAACTATGCTAGGAAGCTGATGATGGATGTTCCCTACGATCTCATTGTCCACTAACTTTGTGATAGGCTTGGTGTGTTCTATGGAAAACATCAGCCTTTTGCACCAAATAGATCAATTTCCTTTTGAATTTATTTTTCAATTTCTTTGAAGTTTGCTGGATCTTCCATACCTGGTTTATTAAACACTCATAGTTTCTTCAACTAATTCTATAGTTTAATCCATAGCTTAGTGTTTTGTTTAGTTGAGTCTGGAATTTGTCTAAATCTGTTTTGAAGTAATGTGAAATGAGGATCCATGAAGGCTTTTTGTTTAGGCGAGGGAGGTGGATTGTTCTAAGTTCTTACATTCATTATTGAAATGCTTTTCACGGTCTGAACACATTGCTGAGGGCCTTTTTCAGGGCTTGGAAGGGACCATAAGCAAAAGGAGACTTGAGCTTTGTTAGTGTCACATTGGTCCTTCTCTGTGGACCAAATCCTATTAAAAACTTTCATTCCTATATCCCTACTCCTCTTCACAATATGTATTTTTAGATATACTAAATGATTTTCACAGTAATCACTGATTTCAGCCCCATCAAATTTATTTCAGGTTTTGGCTAAATAGGCCAAGCTTTATGGTCCTAACTGAATTTTCTTTTTTTCACTCTTTCCATACCACTGGGGAAAGTCAAGTACAATTCTGACCAACAGCTTCTCTACACTATTCAAGATGGAATCTGTGACAGCTATTTTTAATTTCTTAACAAACTCTAGGCATTAAAAAGTAACTTTATCAGATAAAATTACATTATCCTCAGAATAAAAATACATTTAGGAAAATATATATAAAGTGAGATTATTCTAAAGAAAAGCAAAAGTACCATAATCCTTTCTTGGTTAGTAATCAGTTCCTAAAAAAAATGTTATTAGCTCAAAATTGCATTTTAATAGCTAGTATATTTTCCCCATATATGCTTTGTCCTGCAAAACTTGTCAGGATGACTATTTGAATACTATTTAGTTCTTTCTTATTACATCTTTAAAACACTTGAAAACCTCTGATTTAATTGCCTATTGATAGCTTTGGATAGATTAATAAATTTCAGAGGTAAAAGGGAAGTTATACATCATTCACTTTAAAAAAAAATTCATACACATCTCATTTTAAATGGAAAATTTAGCCAGCAGAAACTACTGTGCATGCATATGATGTATATGTATAGCATATATATTCTCAGTATGGATATATACCCAACATCCTATAATAAGTATGTATAAAACCCACAACGATTTTCTTCTCACCAAGCTATTCCTGATTTCTTTATAATACTTAAATTTCTTATTTTATTACTTCTCTTTTGTTGAATATTCATTTTGACTCTTTCTCCGTACTTACCCACTTTTGCCTGTTTCAAGATCATACGTAGAAGCAGTGAGTCGATTGAGTAAGAAAATTCATTATAGGTACAGTTAAGAGAAAGCTCTAGCTAAGTGGTAAGGAAAAGGAATGCAATATACTTGGACATAACTGGGTGGTGGAGGTAAATGGGCAGACAGACCATCCCCTGGAAGGGAACAGCCAGGGGCACCATGATGAGAGTAGAATAGTCACTGCCCTTACACTTTTCCTTCTTTTCCAGGAATTAGACTACAGCACTCAAAGCCTCATCAGGGAATAGAACCAACAATATAATTGCCTTTTATTTTAACAGTTGGATTTTTAAAATGTCCTGTAGTAACAATAGCCATTTCTGTGCTGAGAAGTTCTACAGGTATAATTTTACCAAATCTTTTCAACAGCACTATAAATATTATCCTTAGGTCAATTTAACGGATGAGGGAAGAGCAGCTCAGAGAATGTGAATATATATTCCAGGATTCACACAGCAACAGAGGATGTGTTCTCATCCAAGTCATCTGACTCCAAATACTATTCTCTTTCTATTTGAGTAGTAAAACTTTATAAATTTTAGGAAACCAAGTGAAATTCCATTTGAATTAGTATAATACATCAAAAATTAAGTAAAAAAACCACGTGGAGTCATGTCATGAAGAAATTGATCAACAAAGCATCATTGGGAAATGTTAGATTAAATTAGCATGAATGCATCTAAAAGATTTATATAGTTTTATTTTTTAACTCACTGGACATAACACTAAGTGGACAGATTATTATGATCTCTGAACGCATAATAATCTGGCCACTCAGTGTATATCCTATGTAATAAAAGGCTAATATGCAAATTTCCCCCTCGACCAGGAGTTTGACCAGCAGCAGGCAGGTTGGCCAACTGCCCATGTACCCTCTCCCTGGCCAGGCTGGCCAGATTCCACCTATGCATGAATTCATGCATTGGTACTCTAACACCCCCCCCCCCCCACACACACACTGAGGTCACCAGATTATATGCATTCAGAGAGTATAATAATCTGGCCACTCAGTGTATATAAAATGCTTATTAATGTTTTAATTAGCTTCATGTTTGTCCACATACAGGGGTGGGTAAAAGTAGGTTTACAGTTGTTCTTATGGAAAATAACACAATAATTAATAAGTAATAATACAAGAATAAACATTATTTTTCAGTCTCACAGCTGTAAACCTACTTTTGCCCAGCCCCTTACATGTTTATCCCATATATTTTCTTCAGTGTATTCTGTTCTTACCTGGCTAATTTGGCTACCTTGTACTGCTTCTCTTTAACCATATGGAGATCTAACTGTGGGGCTATTACTGAAATCATATAAAGGAATTTGTCTGGGAAGACATAGAGCACCTAGTTCAGGGCCACACACAGAGAAGTCTTTGAGAGATAATGATAATGGCTTTTGCTAAATTAGCAATTTATAGCCAACATGCTGGGCACTACTACTTTCTCTTGATTATGGTAATATTTCACACCGACCTATCATAATATATGCAAGTGTCAAAAACTGGCCCCACCTTGATGATGTATTATAGATATCTGAGAATGATTGTTTTCTTGAGCTAGAAATTACAAATACTAATTGTATAATGAACTTATACATGCTACTAAGAATGCTCTGTATCATATAAAGACTATACTGACATAAAAAAGTGAAAGGGAAAATTATTTCTGAAGTCCAACATATGACCAAGTCTTTACCCAAATGCCACATATTTTTGGCCCTGCAATTTAATAAATGTATTTGTAGAAGAGAAATAAAGCAGATGAGGATTTTAATACACTAAAATGCTCAATAATATATTTTTTCTTTGGACAGTGTTTTCCCCAATTAGCTTATGTAAGATCTAATTTAAAGTGTTCTTTTGAGTGTGGGGTCTGACAATTGGTAGCTTTGAAGATATATGAGTCATTGAAGAGCAAAGAGAGTACAGATTACAGAGTGAGAGATACCAAGGGTGAAAACAATCTTGTGCCTGCTTAATAATATAATTATCACTCTATTCTTGATGAAAGTATATTCTCACCATAGCAGTTTCTCTGCAAATGAATGTTCAAGTCTATAAATTACACTTTATTCACTTACAAGAAAGCAGGTAGTATCCTGTTGTGTGAAATCAAGAAAACATGTTTTGTCGTATAGGTCATTTGCTTTACTGATGTGGTTCAACATATTTCAAACATCTGTTATTTTTATAGGCTCACTTATCAATTCATTCATGATTATCATTATTTTAGATATTTCTTTTTAAGAGACACATTTTTTTCTAATTGACTATGTGTCATTCTTTAATTCAGTTTTATTCCCCTAAATTACATACAAATTTTTTTAATGTATAGATGCTTTGTAGTTTAACTTAGTAAATTTCTTCATAGTATTATACTATTTCAGAAAGGAATAATGTGTTCCCAAAGCTTCAAGTTAGCTTATATTTATAGCCAATTGGCATCCAAAGAATCAACATTAAATAAGTGGAAAATTAAATTTTATATAGCTAACATATTAAGTCATAAAGTGACATAGCATTAAAAATAGTAGGCATAATAGATAAATGTTAATGATCATATTTTCCCTGGAATATTAATAAGTCTTTAATCTTGTCATTATCAAGAGCTTTGTGCCCTTTATAGGGTGAATTAAGCCTTGTTCTTTGTCACAGGATTTGACTAAAACATTAATTATTGATATAATACAACCCTATTATAACATAGCTCATTATTCAAGTCAGGTCTACTAATATATATTAAGTACCCATTTTCCATTGGAGCTATGCAAGGAGTTTTGGAGACACAAATTAAAAGCTAGACAAAATGTTACATTTTTTAAAAAAAGTATATTGAGATATATAATAGCCCGAAGATTATTCCTTGAAATATATAATCACATGTTACAAAAATCTGAAATGATAATGGAGAGTTCATAACTTAATGGAGGAGACAAATAAACAAACAGGTAATTCTAATATTATTTAGTTTATTTCTCAGTTGATCACCCTATATGCAATTCATTCTATGGTTCAGGAAGACATTACTGGCTATGCAACTATTTATCTGCATCTTTATTTTTTAAGTGCATTTTTAATCTTTTTTTTCTTTTTATTAATTTTTATTAATTTTTTATACATATCTCCCCATTGCCCCTCCTCCCTCCCAGGCATACCCCAACCCCCCAGTGTCTGTGATCATTGGTTATGCTTATATGCATGCATGCAAGTCCTTTGATTGATCACTTATTTACCTCACCTAACTTTAATCTTTCTGCTGTAATTTCACAGTCTGTTTGATGCTTTATGATTTTTGTCCCCCTGAGAATTATCAGTCCACTCCCTTTCTGTGCTCCTGATTCTATTATATTAACCAGTTTATTCTGTTGATCAATTTTTTAATTCACTTAATTTTTAGATTCACTTGTTGATAGATATGTATTTGTTCTTCATAATTTTTTGGCTTCTACCTTTTTCTTTTTCCTCTTCTAAAAGAGTACCCTTCAGCATTTCATATAACACTGGTTTGGAGTTGATGAACTCCTTTAGCTTTTTCTTATCTGTGAAGCTCTTTATCTGCCCTTCAATTCTGAATGTTAGCTTTGCTGGATAGATTATTCTTGGTTGTAAGTTCTTGCTATTCATCATGTTGAATATTTCTTGCCACTCCCGTCTGGACTGCATCGTTTCTGTTGAGAAATCAGCTGACAGTCGTATGGGTGCTCCCTTGTAGGTAATAAACTGTTTTTCTCTTGCTGCTTTTAATATTCTCTCTTTGTCTTTTGCTCTTAGTATTTTAATTATGATGTGTCTTGGTGTAGTCCTCTTTGGATTCCTTTTATTTGGGGTTCTGTGTGCTTCCTGGACTTGTAAGTCTATTTCTTTTACCAGATGTGGGAAGTTTTCAGTCATTATTTCTTTAAATAGGTTTTCAGTATCTTGCTCTCTCTCTTCTTCTGGCACCCTCGCAATTCTGATGTTGGTACGCTTGAGGCTGTCCCAGAGGCTCCATACATTATCTTCACATTTTTGGATTCTTTTTTCTTCTTGCTTTTCCAGTTGAATGTTTTCTTCTTCTTTATATTTCAATTTTTTTTCTTGATTCTTACCATCCTCTACTCTGCTGTTAGGACTCTGTATAATATTTTTTATTTCAGTCAGTGTCTCTAGTATGTCCTTTTTCATCTCCTCTTGGGTCTCACTAAATTTATCCAACTTTTCTAGCATATTCTTGAAAAACCTTATAAGCGTGGTTTTGAACTCTATATCCATTCATTTTTTTTCCCTCCATTTCTTTTGTTTGTGATCCCTTCCCTTGTCTCAGCATTTTCACTATGTTGGGGAAACTTCTGTGTTGAATTCAGCTTTATGATACCAGACTTGCAAAACCGAAGAAGCCTCTGTTGAGCTTGGGATGGGTGGAGTCTCAAGGCTTAAGGGACCGCCTTGCCTTCCAGTCGGCCCCGCCCTCCATGGCCCCTGACTCTCACGTGACTGGGTAATTCCTGGAGCGGTCCTTGTGGGAGCACCCGCAGTGTCTCTAGACCGCTGCCCCTCCAAGTTCCCTGCGCACCCAGGACCACACTAGACTAGGTCCCCAGGGTTTGGCCCAAAACAGGGGCTTAGTGGAGTCAGAAGTGGCACAGTTAGGAGGGTCTGTCTCCCGCCCAGTCAAGAAAGGCAGTGGCACAATCAGCAATCTGTCCTGTGCATAGTGCTGCGCATGCCACCAGGCCTTTGATCTTTTGTGACTCCCCTAAATTTCCGTGCACTTCTCCCTTTTCACAGTCCAAACTCCCCCCTTATGAGTTTTGGCTGGATCTGGGGTTTAGTGTCGTAGGATAAGGGGTTCAATGCCTTTGAGAGTCTCCGTTTCCCTCCCGCCAGAGAAAGCCAGCCAGGCACTCTGGCACCTGCTCTCTCTCCACAAGCGCATCTCTGTACCTCAGCTTTTTGCAGCTCCTCTGGGTCTCTGTGAGCCCCTCTCTTTCCCTCTAGTTGTAGAACTTCCACTCAGCCAGCTTTCCTGTGGTTTTGGATGATGTCCGTTCTGTCTTTTAGTTGTAGTTTTGAAATTGTTGTGCGAGGCAGCAGTGTAGGTGTTTACCTATGCCACCATCTTGGATTCCCACCCCTTATCTGCAGCTTAACAGATTTTTCATAAGTAATTAAAGTTTGGACTTTTGTGAAACGATGCTACATGAGCAAGATGAGTATAGCATGTGTATAGATGCAAACTTCTATTAGTTAGATAAGAGGAAAAGGTAAAATAGTTGCAGATGAGACTAGAAAGCTGAGGATTTATTTTATGCATATTCATTGACTTTAACTAGGTCTTGCTGTTAATGGTTATTCAACATACAAGAAGTAGATTATTGTTTCAAATTCCTGAGAAATCTGTTGGCTTATTAGGGTTATTGGCTAATAGAAATCAAGAGTTTAGTAAATTTAATATTCAGCAGTCTCCTTTTAACTCTTCTTAGGGATTAAGCACTAACAAAATCAATCTGTCAGAAGATCAGTTCAGAAGTTTTCCGGAACATTCTTATATTTTGCTGTAACATGTTTTTAGTGTATAGCCAGGATGTTTAGTTTTCAGTTTTGAAAACAATGATATAGATTTCAGAATGAAGAAAGGACATTTGTAGATGGCGTTTTCAATTCTTAACACTAATGTATCTGTACAAATGTTCCACATGTATTTGGATGCAAGGCATTCTACATAAAATTATATAATGAGGGTACTGCTATTTGTTTTCAGTGATCATTCCACTAGTATTTGATGGAAGAGCTGGCATGACAGTTTGTTGGAATGAAATATTGTTAGAATGAGACTGGAATCTTCTTACCTCAAACCGAACTTTTATTTTAGATTTCCTCTGGCATTCTCTTGGAGATGGGGTTTAAGTAGGAGCTCTGAATAATGCTCGCTGCCATCCATTCTGAGGAAGAAAAGGTAGTTCGCAAATAGGGAGGAATCAAAGTATTGAATTAAATAATCTCTTTTCAAGTAAAAACCGGAATATTCCATCTTTTTCTTTCAGTTTAATAAATGGCATCTTAAAAATGACATATTGTTCAGTTAATACTCTGGGAATTGTTGGCATAATGGATTTTAAAACTTTTAATAGTGTTCAAAATAAGTAGCTTTGCAATGAAACACTGAATAGGCAAAAACATGTTTTAGAAGGTGTTCATCATTGGTCAAAATGCTGTTCTGTTGAATTATGTTATGCAACATCAATCTTAGCTGTTAATAGAAAGTGGAGAACAGCTTTTCTCATCTAGGGCTTCTAATGAATTGCTAAAAATGATCATTTTTAAATACTTGATAAATCTTCATAAATTTCTTTATTTCTGTGGAACTCAGCAATAGTTAATGCCAGAATCTCCTACCATGAGTACATAATTGGATTTATTGTTTTTTAAAGTTGTATTTCTTCTAGGGAGTGGGAGATGAGAAGTGCAGATAGACTCTAATTAAATTTTAAATTATTGAAAATATGTGCCATTTTTTAGATGTTAGCAAATATTAGTTGAGGTAATTTATATGGTTTGGTTATTCAGCTTAAATATGAACTGTGGTTTATTTTGCACATGATGTTGATGTACATTGTTTCCAATGGTTTTATATGTTTTAAAAATTATGACCTTAAAAGAAATTAGAAATTCATAAAGTTCACCTGACACACATATTTTGACCTCCTAAGAAATTTACATTTGTATCAGTATTGAATTTTTACCAGTGCTCCAATATAAGGAAGTTACTGTTTTGAAATAAAGAAAACGTTTTCCATTGGGAAGAGAGAGAGAGAGACAGAGAGAGAGAGAGAGAGAGAGAGAGAGAGAGAGAGAGAGAGAGAGAGAGGTTGATTATTGGTTAAATTAACATACAAGAAGTTGATTTGTTGCTCAGGAAAAGTCTGCTAGAGATTGCTACAGAATGCAAAACTTCACACTGTTATTCCAGGCTTATAACACAAAGAATAGACACCAGAATATAGTACCTTAAAATAGAAATAGATTTTCTAAATGAGATTCATTTTGTGGGAGAGCACCTGTCTAGGACACAGATTAAACCCCATACTGGACCAAAAGAGAGGCCAGTTCCCAAGTCTATTGCAAGGGATTACCTTGAGAAGGCTTTTAAACGCTGTAAAATATTCCTCTCCACCCATCCCACCCCCTTTTCCCATTAGGAAGGCAGGCAGAGTTCCTTAGGGACTTACATGGATTTAAGTCAATTTAGCTTGAATTTTCAAAGGATACCTTGTTACGATGAGCACAACACTAGATTGAAGGATAGTCTCAGTCAATGTTAGTGTCCCCTTATCACATGTATACATGTTCGGAGAAGAGAACACCAATTAGCTGGCAAACTAAAATGATAGTGACTTCAAGGCACAAGCCAGCTGTGCATCTGATAGTTTAGGTTTTAGGAACGGCTGTAGCAAGTTAATGTATTACATGCCAGCTTAAAGTGACCTCTTTTCCCTTTATAGAAGACTGCAACTATTTTTAAAATTCACTAAATACCTAATCACACCTAAAATATTAGCATCAACTATTTACACATTTCATGATTATACAATCATATTTTACGAATGTAGTTACCAACCTTCTTTGTAGCTTTCTTAAATCTGTATTGTTTTATATCCCTATCTTTATTTTAATGTAAAGATGCTAATAGCGTTCCAAAAATCTTTGGATCATAGTGAAGATGTTATGTCAACAAAAATCTTGTTTTACCTTATTTATCATTTTAGGTGCTCTGCTTGTTTTCCTGTTCATCTTAGACCAGTTTTGGATTATTTTAAGAACTTGTCCTAGAAATGAAGAATATCTGGGGACACATGTGAATTTAGCTTCCGGTCTATTCATAAAAGAGCGGGACACAGATCAGTTGTATTTTGATTGTTGTAGCAGACCCAAGAAACCCAAGTGACACTCAGAGAAATGGAGTTACACAGCTTTATTACGCCGATGGTCTCAGAGGAGTCACCTCCAGAATCTGAGCAAAGCAATATCGTGGGAGCTTTTCCTTTATGCCCTTTGGTGTCTTTGTACCCCAAATATGGATTATACTTCCGGACCTTTCAAGGGCTTTGCAGAAAGCCCCAGATGTTGGGAGTCTTGAGACCATACCTAAGGGCCTGGCCTGGTGCCAGCACTGATAAACCCCCTCCAGGGACTGTGTGCTGTTCATGGTCTATGGCCTCTGTAAAACGTGAGCATTTAGATAAGACCAGTTTGTGGAGAAAGGGGCAATGACTTAAGTATAGGTTATCAAGAATGTACATTAGAATGCTAGCACAGATTCAGATTGCTAGCTACCACCCCTCCCCCCAAATATCAGAGTTACATTGGAATTAGCCTTCTCATAATAACACCGTGTGTTAAAAAGATAGTTGGGGGGCGGGGGGAGGGAAGGGATGGAATTTTAGCCAAATCATGAATGGCCCTTAATGAGGACCCTACCTCTGCAGGATGTTAACATTAGGCAGGTGGAATAGACAATAGCAAAGACCTCGACCTCATTAGAGAATAAAAGCAAGAGGAAATGGTAGCAGTGGCAAACGGTGGGATTCAGGATGAGAAAGCTCAGGAAAATGAAGCTGGAGGGATTATTGAGAAAAAGGCACACAAGCCAGTTTCCTCAGCAGGACCAGAGTTAACAGAAGAAAAAAGCACTGATTTCAGCTGCCTCCTCAAATGTGATGATTAATTTAATGTGCTTCCAGTTTCATGAAATGAAAGTCACTGTAAATTAAAGAGCCTCTAACTAGGGATGATTAAGGAATTAATAATAATATTAGTTTAAGAATTTGTTCCTATTTTCAGATGCATGAGCTGAACATTTTTAACCATCTCATATTTTTTTAGCTTGGGAATATAAGGAACATTTATCTTCTTAATGTTTTGGGAATATCATAATGGTGGAGCAAATTACTCATTATTTTCCCTAAGCATGCAATAAACTTTCATTTTTCTGCTCTCATGCATGCTGTGTTTGCTGCTGCCACATGTCTGTCCTTTAAGTCTCAGTTCAAATATCACATCTCATCTGGTGCACTCTTTTTTTCTTTTAACAATTTTATTTATTTCAGAGAGGAAAGGAGGGAGAGAGAGGAGGGTGGAAAGAGAGAGAGAGAGAAACATCAGTGATGAGAGAGAATCATTTATCAGCTGCCTCCAGCATGCCCCCTATTGGGGATGGAGCCTGCAACCCAGGCATATACCCTTGACCAAAATTGAACCTGCGACCCTTCAGTCTGCAGGCCAATGCTCTATCCATTGAGTCCAACCAGCCAGGGCCTGAAGCATTCTTTGACCCACCCAGAGGACATGATAACCTACCTACTCTTCTTATCTATAGGTATATACATGTCACTATTATAGTTCTTATTATATAACACTAGTTTAGCAAAATGTTTTTTTGTCTTCTTGTGAAGTCCATTAGGATAGGAATACTGTTTTGTAGTTATCTTGACTGACTTCCCAATGGTTAATATGATGCATAGATAAATTAAGAACTTAGGCAATATATGAATAATAAAGGTGAGAATGTCAAGGACTTAAGCTCAAAAGGGAAAGGGGATCCTTAAGTGCAGAGCCACAGTAAAACAGTTTTATGTCATTAACTCTGGATTGTCTGCTCATTAGATGGACACATCCTGAGGTTCTGATCTAACCCCCTTAGCCTCCTTTTCCTGTGACTGAGGGGAGGATAACCTGAGTTTGGGCTCAGAAATTCAGATCTTATGTTGGTGGGCAGTGAACAGAGAGATTTTGGTTTGTCCTTAGTTGTGGACGGAGTGGGTTCAGACAGGGAGAAAACACAAGCTTTAGTTGAATTTGTTCCCCTCCAGTCCATTTTCTCAGATGACCACTCGTGGTTTCCCTGGCCTCTGTTAGGACTGTCCTCATGGTTATGATCCTAGCCCAAGGCAGTATGTCATAAAATAGATGTTATTTCCATTATGAATAAAGAATAAGGAACAAAAATAAAAGAGGACAGCAAATAAAATCAAATGTCTTGTAAAACAAAGATTTTTTTGAGGTGTGGGTGGGAAAAATTTAAACAATAATTGATAAACGTTTAGTACATAAGAGAATTTGAATAGCTTTATAGATATTTATGTAATATAATTTTCCTACGATTTCTATAACAAGAGCAAAATAGTTTTATAATGGTCCAAATAAACACCTTTGATTTCTTTTGCATTAACATGTATAGTGAATATTTGTATGATCTTTAAAAGCTTAAATGAGATTTTGTCAAAACCAACAATGTGCTCTAGTCACCATTAGAATTCCTTTATCTTACAAACTTCCAGAGCTGCGGGAAAATTACTATGTAAAGCTAGGTTGTATTTCCCACAGCACATTGAAAATATTCACAAAGAAGACAAAATTTCTGGGTAAATTGCCACTTGGATCAATAAGGTTACTCATTCTATTAAATAAGCCCCAGGAATTTGCACTGATCTGGGTTCTAAATTTAATAAACATTCAAATATCATTGATTGATCAGACACTAAAGGCTATCCACTTTATGATTCCATTCATATTCCATTCTAGAAAAAGCACAACTAGTGACTGAAAGCAAAACAGTGGCCTGAATTGGTCTTAAAAGGGACTGAAGGAACTTTTGGATGAGATGGAAAAGTTCAATATTGTCATTATGGCGGTAGTTAAATGACTATACACATTTGGAAAATTCATCCAATAGTGCATTTAAAGTTGGTCATTTTCGGTAAATAGATATATGAAAAGAATCTCAACTTTACTAACTATTAGGGAAATACAAATCAAAACTATAATAAGATACCACCTTATACCCGAAAGTATGACTATTTTCAACAAGACAAGTAATAAGTTTTGGAGAGGTTGTGGAGAAAAAGAAATCCTCATTCACTGCTGGTTAGAATATAAACAGGTATAGCCACTATAAAAACAGTATGGAGATTCCTCAAAAAATTATGAATAGAATTACCATATGACCCAGAAATCCTTCTTCTAAGTATCTACCCCAAAATTTTGAAAACATTTATTCACAAAGATATATGCACACCTATGTTCACTGCAGCATTATTTATGGTGACCAAGACATGGAAACAACCAAATTGTCCTTGGATAGATGACTATATAAAGAAGATGAGGTACATAAACACAATGTCATAATACATAAGAAGAGATGAAATACTGCCATGGACCTTGAGATTATCATGCTAAGTGAACTAAGTCAGACAGAAAAAGTTAAGAACCATATGATTTCACTTATTTGTGAGATGTAAAACTGAAATCAACAAATAGGGAAACAAACAAATAAAACTCATAGCCACAGGCAACTGTACCGTGGTTATCAAAGGGGAGGAAGTTGGGTCAAATATATGGTGATGGAAGATTATTTGACTTTGGATGGTGGTATCATAGAAATGCTCACTTGAAACCTATATAAACTTACTAACCAATGTCATCCTAATAAATTTAATAAAAAATAAAGTTGATAATTTTTATTGTAGGTACATTTTATTTCAATGAATCTAATAAAATGTATTGACCAAGTTGTATTCATTATAACCTATGATTCTCCTAAGTCACCATTGCAGTTTTCTTATATTTGAGAGTTATATTCTTCAGAAATTTAGAAAATTTAAGCATTTCTCATTCTATTACAGACAATCTTATGGGCTATAATTTGGCTAAAAGAAATCAGTTTATAGACTAAGTAATTGAAAATAAGAGGATATAGGAGAAATGAGGGAAGTGGGAATTAATATAATCCCTGGCTCATTATCTGGAATGAGTTGATGGCATTATTAGTAGATGTCTCTATATGTACTGAATTACAAAGCTTTGTTTATTGGATCAATTACTTCATTCTAATTAAGTCATGGTGCTTGTGTGTGCCTGGCTATACATGTGCACACATTCAAGCATTATGACATAGTGGAGAAGAAAATGAAAACTAGAGTTCGAGTTCCATCACTTACTGGCTGTATGACTGGACAAATCACTGAGCCTCTTCTGAAAATGGTCATCATGGAAATAAGAATAAAATTCTAACATCTTAACCCTATGAGAGGTTTAAATGATATTATTACTTTATTATTAAAAGTGGTAATGAAATGAACCAAACCCTGTGAGAGTTTATGGCCTTGACATAGAGGTAGCTGTTGAAGTATTTGCATGTTCCTTCTTCCCCAGAGCTTGAAAAGGCAAAAAAGGCTAATTCCAATGCAACCCTGATATTTGGGGATAGTGATTTGAATCCATGCCAGCAAGCTCAGTGTATACTCTTGATAACCTATAATTAAGTCACTACCTCCTCCCCAGATACTGATCTTACAGAACCTGTTACCATGAACAGTGCATTGTTCTAGAGGAAGGGGCACTTCCTCAGCACCACCACCTCCTCTCTTTACTCCTGAGAAAGATGGATTGCCCACACCCTTTTCCCTTTTTGTTCTAATTTCCCACTTCTTCCTTATAAAAACCACTGTCTGCACTGAGATCTTTTAAGATGGGTTTTTGAGGAGTGAGAAAAATTCCTCATATCCTGCTCTCAAATAAACTTTACAGCACCGGTTTCAAGCATTTGGCTTTTATTGTGGCAGGCAGTAGAATTCCCAGATTTTCAGTTACAGATACTTTTCATCTTCATAGCTTTGAGGTGTGTATTGCAAGGCCCCCTTTTTCTTATAGATGGTGAAACCACTGATAAAGAAGCCAAAAATTCACATAGGACCCATGTTCAGTGGAAGAACTAATGTGACTCATAACTTCATACATTAACACAACACTTTCAATTGGCTATAAGCTTCTTGAAATTAGAAATCTAGACATTTACTTTTTACTTTTACACTATACACCAGATAGTAGTAATTCATGAACTATAATTATTAAAAGTAATTACAGGGAC